>CM077289.1:7881377-7893877 GCA_039654925.1 Anguilla pacifica | reverse complement strand
CCACTCTTCTGCCATATAGTACCTGCTGCTCAAACAAAGGCTTTTCTTTGATGCCCCTTTTGCCTGAGCACACCGAGAAGCTCTTTTGTTCATAAACAGGTAAACATTTCAACGTGAAAATTCCCAAATTCATCACGGCGGCCTCTCTCTGGCCAGAAGAGCTGGGAATATTACCAGTTTTATGAAAGCAGCGAGCCGCTAGGTATCAACGCGATTTTGGCAGCTCTGCAAAGACTCAACAAATAACATCTGGCTTTCATTGTCTGGGTTCTGATACGAACAAAAGGCGAGAGATGGACGACACCGGTTTTGCGGTGCATCGACTCTTGGCACTTCCTGGATAAAAATGATTAACAGACCTGAACACCCACATGGAAAGCATTATCTTCTTTCACAGAGGAAATAAAACTCTGATTGTAGCTGCGCTGAAGAGAAGGATGCGTATCGGGACACCTTTGCTCGGGCGGTCCAAAGAAGAACACTTCAGTCTTCGCTCGTTGCCCGGTGAAAACCGCCCAAATGCCTCTAGGCCATCTATGTCATCACATCGCTAACAGAGTCAGTACAACATTACCTTCAATAACATATCTCCGTTGCTTCCCTTAATCTAAGTTGCACCTTTTAAATAAAAATGGAACAAGACCAGAGACCTTTTGACCAGCTTAAGCTCTAAAACTCTAAAACTGACCAATCCGATCAGGTCTCGTTCGCAGAAGCTTTTGGCCAGCTTAAGCCCTAAAATTGACCAATCCGATCAGGTCTCGTTCACAGAAGCTTTTGGCCAGCTTAAGCCCTAAAATTGACCAATCCGATCAGGTCTCGTTCGCAGAAGCTTTTGGCCAGCTTAAGCCCTAAAATGGACCAATCCGATCAGGTCTCGTTCACAGAAGCTTTTGGCCAGCTTAAGCCCTAAAACTGACCAATCCGATCAGGTCTCGTTCGCAGAAGCTTTTGGCCAGCTTAAGCCCTAAAATTGACCAATCCGATCAGGTCTCGTTCGCAGAAGCTTTTGGCCAGCATAAGCTCTAAAATTGACCAATCTGAACAGGCCTCATTCACAGAGGCTTTTGGCCAGCATAAGCTCTAAAACTGACCAATTCTAGCAGGCCTCATTCACAGAAGCTTGAGACCTATCATTCCAGGCTCTTCCCTGATTTGAGTGCTTTTTCTCCCACAAATTATCTATAAAAATTATTCTTCAATCCAAAGAGGAACGATGGAAGGAATTCCAGTGTGGATGTCCACTTAACTTTCTAACTGCGGAGAAAGCAAACAACGGCCGATTTCACGCAGAGAAATTCAAAAGTGCGTAACGTTCCTGTACAATTGCATCCGCGCATCGGAAATGGCTCATATTACCTTTCTCATGAGTTGAAGAGGCCTCGAGAGCTTGTTTCATTACTGATATTTATTCCTATTCCTATGTTCCTACTCCAAGAGTTACCATCAGAACTGCAAAATAAAATAAAATAAAAAATAAAAAAAACACTAATTATATATATATAGCAAGGTCCATGTGGCAGGATCCACCTTAAAAACCTCATGGGATGAAGTTATAACCAGTTCAAATGGAATTCAGACATACAGAATGGCCCTGCTCATCCACAATCTTCACATTGTTCTCACATTTTTCAACACTCACTGACACTATCTAGTGCAAATGCGGTTCTTTCATTTTAGATTTCCGAAGACAGCACACATGAAATGTCACTGTAATGTTTTTACCGGAGATCAAAAGAGCCTTTAACTGCTTGAAAGTAAAAACAACAATGGTGATACCACAATGATGATCCACAGAGATCAGAAGAACCCAGGAGATGTTATAAATGGTGGATTTACTTCTTTTTTTAAAGACAAAAAAGCTGTTTTTTTAAAGAAGAGTGACAGCTTTAGTGTGCTTCTCAGAAATGAAATACAAATCCCTTTCCAGTTCTGATCCGCTTTTTCTTACCATCTGCCAGAGCTTTGAGCTGCTGCTTGCTATATTTGTCGGATACAGATCCCAACTGAATGGTCTTGGGATAAACATACTTGAGTCTAGTACAAGAAATCGATTACTTTATCACTGAAGTCATCTTAATGCACAGTAAAATGCCCAGTGTTAGTTCAGCTCTTAACAGATAACATTTGGTCCCACTGGAATGTAGCTACAGAGCTTGCGGTGTGGGATAAGAGTTCTGCGGAGTGTTTGTTGCTAGCTAGCTAGCTGCTGCAATGGCGGGAGAGGAGCCCAGATACAGCGAAGCAAAAACGACAAGCTCGTTTAAGAACTAGAGTTAACCTTGGAATTACACTTCCTCGGTGGCGTCAGCTGAAGTTCGCCAAGGGGATGAAAAGCGATGCGGAGTTGGCTTGTTTTCCGTTGGACCTGTAAGTAATGTTACCTCTAACTATCCAGCTGGGTACATTAGGTAGCTAGGTGTCTGAAGTCGGGTGCTCAGGGTTAGTGGGCGGGGTAGAAGACTGTGTAGGAGACTTCATTGATTATAAACACACGGCCACAGCAAGGCTAACAAATGTTGCATAGTATGCCTTTTTAAAAGTACATCTCTTAAATGCTATACACAAACTGTCCTCTCACATCCATTCGCATATTGAAAGGAATGTCAAGAGGGAAAGACACAGTGAAAAGAAAATGATTCATTGAAACAGTTGCACCACAGAAAGTTACTGTTCATTGCAAATCTACTCATTTATAGACCATATAGATGATTCAAATAGGGCCGTACTGAAGGAATAAGAAGCGATATGACAAAGGTATATATTTCCCCTGAAGTCCAACACGGAGAAAAGCCGGTCATTCTGATGTAGCCGCACTCCTACGCAAAACAGCAGAATACAAATGCATGAATATTCAGGCGCTCGTAACAATGAGTGTGACCATATGTTTACCCATCCTGCGACGAAAGAACACCAAGGCTAATTTGCCCGGCACCTGCCTAACGGCACGCTCCATATGAGAGTTTCAGAGAGCAGCAGCAGGCTCTGTGGCCTGGTGAAACTCATTACGCAGAGCGGTATGGGCCAGTCTGACAGCTGTGCGTGAGTGTGTGTGTGTGTGTGTGTGTGTGTGTGTGTGTGGATGTGTGCGTGGAAATGTGCATGCGTGCGTGTGTGTGCGTGGATGTGTGCGCAGATGTGTGCGCGCGTGCATGCGTGTGTGTGAGCGTGTGTGTGCATGTGTGTGTGTGTGAGAGGGTGTGTGAGTAGGTGGGTGCATGCGTGCGTGTGTGTGCGTGGATGTGTGCGCGCGTGCATGCGTGTGTGTGAGCGTGTGTGTGCATGTGTGCGTGTGTGTGTGAGAGCATACGTGTGTGTATGTCCGTGTGTTACAGTATATATTGCAGGTGTTTTGTATGTGACACACTGAATTATGGCTACAGGTCCCACCAGTCCCAGCCCTTCAGTTCCAGCCCCCCAGTGCAGCCCGTTTTCCAAAAAATCATTCTCTCTTGGCTTCGCCACTGCTTCTTGCTCATCTTCTTTCCCACCTGGTGCTGGAACTCCTCGGAATCAACTTAGTAACGTAAACATTTATCTGGGAAGTCCTGTCTGTTGTTCCTGTGACTGAAATTTACCAGATAACAGACGCAAATAACAGCGTGTACACAGATGACTTAGAACTTCAAAACTTGCCCCCATTATGAGCTGCTTAGACACCGTCAATGCTATGAGAAGCTTAAAGCCACTCTTTCAAGAACTGAATCATATAAAATGGAGGAAAACTGCTGATAATAATACTAAACGTGTCTGTGGATGTGCGTGTGTGTGAAGACACAGCCTTCATAAAGCTAACAGAACAGAGAGAAAGTAACAGAACAAAGCCTTGTTCCGGCTGTCAGCATTGTTTTAATCATCCATAACTGTCAGTGGAAAACATTCAGGGCTTACACAATGTATTTCACCACCAAAATGTCTTTTTTTAAATTTTTTTTTAAGTTTTCTTAAAAGGACAGTTTGACCTGTGACAATGCTGTAAACACTTAGGAAACACTTAGAATGGCCTCAGTTCCATATAAGTGCTTCATTAAAGTGATTCATAAAATTTTAATTTGTGGTCTAAGGTGGAGTGGATCTATCATTTCCCAAATTAATATGAACCTGTATCCTTAATGTATAATGTTTGAATATTAACACATTTTTTAGAATCTTTTTTGAATATCAACATATCTCTAAAGAGCTGCTCAGATGTAAACAAAGCGGCAGCTTAGCCATTTAAGGCGAAGCAAACTTTGTCACGTAATTTTATAAGTTCAAGAAGCCCTCGCAGGCAATAAAACTAATCGTTATTGCACGGCTTCTGGGAGTTATGAGGACTGGACTAAGCCATTCAAATCCAACAGCACACATGCCCAGAAACAATAGGTCTGGATCCAGCCGGGCACCGCCGTTAATGTCACAGACGCCTCCTGGGATCACTATCGCCAGGCTCTCCCTTTATTGGACAGTGGCGGAAATGGCATTTTCACACCAGGCACGCAATCACCGAGATGCTAAAAAATTATTTTTGTATCAGTCTGTTCGCCGGTCAAATCAGGATTCGCGTGATATCGGAAAGATTTTGAGCCTGCCGACGGGGGATGGCGGGGGGGGGAGGGTCTGAAAACAGACAGCATTTGATAGAGACTTCATCTTGTGCCCATAGCCACCACCAATGCTGTCAAAGCCAGTTGTCGGTGAGCTGATTCTCTGCAGAACATCAATGGTTTATGATTTTTGCCTCATCATTTCCCTCCGTTGTGCGTGTGCCTGCTTATGATGCAGTACTCAAGCACACTTAGCTGAACCTTATTCCCACTGGCACAGTCAGGACACGACCAATCATTTTGCCAAAATGGGTGCCATGCAGTCAAAACCTTATCACAAACTTAATGTTTGTCCAATATATTTTATTACCCTGCTTCACTTCAAATTCGAACGTGACCATTTAGCACATCGCTGAAAATGCTCTCAAATGAAAATATCGCTTTCATTTAAGCTCTGAACGTTTTTATCGTCAAAGGTGTTTTTATGTCCACAAAATTGATTATAAATGATGATTCTAATTTTGCATTCTTTTCAGCTTACAGTTTTTGTTCATTTTAGTCTTTAAAACGTTTTTGGTGACTTTTTTTTTATTCGTGACCGTTCCTGGTAATCTTGCTGTATTTATCTAGTGCGTAACCGTGTTTTTATAGACACATTTGTCATGCGCCTTCCTACAGTGAGTCTGCGGTTTAAGAGGCTGTTTTCCCCACATAAAGGGCTGCCTCCATTCACAGATGTGCAACTGCTCTCCAGGTCAAACAGCTCACATGAGCTGCGTTCGACGGACAGGAAATCCAACGAAGAAAACGATTGGACCGGGCAACGTCCTCGAAGCCAGGTCTTCCCAGGTTGCCCGAAGTGGGCCAGAAGAACTTCATTCTTCACTGGAGCAGTTTATAAGGCTGCAAAGTATGTCATAACTCTTGTCTGCTCCAAAAAACATCTCCCCTCTTGGCTTCTCATGACTGTCTGTCATGACGGAAGGGGGGGTGTGAGACAGGGCTGGGGGTATGTGCCCAAGTGGGGCGATTTCGCTGTCTGTGCCCACGGCAAGATGTTTGTTTTTTTTCGGGAATCCACGAGAGGCTCTTTTGGCCCTGGTTCCAGCATCTGGAGTGGGCCCCTGCCACTCCCCATCCCACCACACCACACCCCTCCCCCCACCCCCCCTCGCTCACACACAATGAGGTCATCCTGCTAAATAATTCCACTCGGGTCAAGCCCAAGCCCTAGGGTAGACCCCCTGTCGTTCGGAAGCGCCGGTCAAGGAGGAAGGAAGCGCAGTGGCACCCTGGGTCCCGGCCACATGGCGTGAGTAATCTGTTTACGGATTGGGTGTCGCGTCCCACTGACCCACGAATAAACCCCGTCGTTATTGGGCGATCAAAGCGCTGACATCACCTCGGCCGGGGCGGCTGTTTGTTTTCACAGTGCGTCTGGCCCTGGCAGGATGACTGAAAGCAGACTTCCGATTCGGTCAGCTTCAACATCTGGGACAGGGGTATGATGTCAAGTTGTGTGCCTGAATCCCATTATGTGCAAGATTAACGCATAAGAAATCTCTGTCGGGGGGGGGGGGGCTGGACTCTGATCATCAGCCATACATTACATGTGTACATACAATCCAGGGTTTAAGGGAAGCATATCAAGTCTATTTTACTTACATTCGCCCACTTGTAATGCCATCTAAGTGTACACACTTTAAAGTCCACTGAAGTGAATGAAATATTTCCATTCCAAAAATGCAATTGTATTGGATATTCCCGGACTGCCAAAGGTAGTACCTGATTAAAGAGAAAAAAAAAGAAAGAAAAAAAATGTAATCATGAAAAATAAACTGAAAAACACTGAAAAATGCTGGAAAAACTGACATGAGGCATGCAACGAATTTCACAATAGCAAAAAATAAAATTAAAATTAATATATAAATAATCGGTTGTGAATTATTTGGCATGGACAGAGAGCTACGCCTAACAACACATAAATAAATAAAATTAAATAAAATTAAATAAACTGAAATCCTTGTGACAGTTATATTTTCATGACTGTAGAGAAGCGGGGGTGTTTTTTTATTATTATTTTTTTTCGCAGCTCCAAACAGTACATGGATTTCGTTCAGGGCTTTCCGCTAAACGCTGAAAAGGAGCCGTTGTTGAGCGGCTTTCAAATCCGGGCCTTGTGGAGATGAAGGGCTTACGTCCGTAGCGAAAAAACACTGGCTTCCAGTAACGCTCAAGCCCCTTTCGCAATCTATCGCACTCTCGCCGTCCCGCGTTTTGGACCGGACGCAGCGTTGTGTTCTTTTCTCTCGTAACAGCCGCAACGCATCCGGAGGCCAAGTTGGACAGCCGCAGAAAACGCTGCGAGAGGGGGGGGGGCCATAAACGGGCATTTTACAGAAACGAAGACGGACAGACGGACTGAGAGGCGAGAGAGTGTCCAGAACAGACAGCGGAAAAACGGAGGAGGTCAGCGCAGATCGAACAGTTGGCGGGGGCTCCGTACAGCGGCACATCCAATGTGACTGTCCCATCCATCATTCCCTCTCAGAAAAGCCGCCACCAAAAAGAGCCTAAAAAGGCTTGTCACTGGATGATACCCTACAGGTATTGTACATAGAATTGAACCTCCATATCGGTACTGTAAATAAAATTGTATTCCCCTATAGGCACAGTACCTAACATTGTGTCACCCTATAGGAACAGTACATGAAATTGTACCTCTAGCCAACAATACATAATTCATTAGTACCTTTTTTTGCTTGTAAAGGTACATATTAAGTACCCAAATACAACATTACCGTACTTTCATATTGCCTACATTTCTTTTGGAAATTTGTTCCCTAAAGAACAACAACAACGTCCGCCGTGCCTTTCTATTTCTGACAGTGTGGCAAGTCGTTGATAGGAGAAGTGAGACTTCCAGCCCCGGGTTTCCAGATGTGGGGTCGAGTGAAATCAAATACACGCGGCGATATCCTGCCTCATTAACGCTGGATCTGAGAGAAAGCCTGTCGGCGTGAACTACAGAGACTCCGCGGTGGTGAAGGGTACAGAGCGTCCTGCCTGTGGCATTTCTGAGGAGGCCCACCGCCCCCACCCAGGCAGAACGGTGGGAAAGAAAACAAATCGGACGAGTTCTTACATGAACCCGGCAAGTTCGGTCAGGATTACGGGACTTTGATTCGGCAGCTGGGTGGTGGTACAGTACCTCGACCAGGGAGAGCCAGGCCTCCCGGTTGGAATTATCCCTGCTTTGAAGGGAAGGGCAGGGCACCATGTTAAAGAGGAGCAGCCCACAAAGCCCCTTCACTCATCTCCAGGTCACATTTAACACATGAAACGTCTGATTCCGCCAGACGGCCAACTGAATGCCTAAATCAGTACCACATCTCCCCAGGGCCCTTGCAGATTGTCTTTGCCCCGGTTCTTAAGATGGTCTCAGATCTTAAGGCCTGGACCCAGCACCCCCCATGTCACATAGCAACAGGCCAAATCAATGGCACTTTACACCAAGCAAACAAAGGCCTTCCCTTAATCACCAGCCCTGGTCTTGTTGATAGAGGTAGAATGTCCATGGGTCAGAAAGCAAGCCTTGCCATGTTTTTTCCCTACCCATGAACTCAGCCGGCTGACTTCACTAATTAGCTCCTCCTATTGGCTGACACATTGCACCAATTAGCAAATCCAAGTGATTGGAACAAAATGCTGGGAAGGACATTTATGTACTTTCTGAACCTGGATTTTCCACCTCTGCTTGTTGGGTCAGAAAAGCTAAATCCAGGTCCTGGAGCACCTCGGTCCAGAAGGGCCCTCTGAACTCAAGATTCCCAGAGGACCCTAGTCACCTGACCCACAGAGCGGCCACCCCACCAATAGGCAGCCTGCGAGGAGGCATTTTCTGGAATGCAGTAGGGCAAGGGGCTACATATGTTGGGCTATGTAAAACGCAGAGCCACACTGCGACGCACAGCCCAGTACCAGCTGTGTCTGCCCTCATTGGTTTCATAAGCCAGGGGTCCTGACCAAGCTCCAGAAAGTAGCGGTGGAGACACTGCCCTCTGGTGGTAGCTTAGCCTCGGTGCACCGTAATGGCATACCAAGAGATTTACAAGAACATACAACATGGGGAAGAATATATACTTGAAAAAGAATACATACTTGAAAAATACTGAAATGGCAGTAGGTAGAGGTTGAAGGCCTTAACACTCACTTGGAGCATCATTACACAACTGCATTAAACTCGTGCCACTTAATGCTGTACTACACACAGTTGAAGGCGCGTTCGATGTTGAAGCCTTGTCATTCACTGCAACACTTCACATACACGCACACAATGAAATCAACAGATGCAATTTATAATTACCTTTACAAATACAGAACTTTTATAAATGTAACCACTAAGAGGAAGCTACAAGACTGTAGTTTATGTGTATATAACAAAACAAGTATTTCTCCAGTGCTTATTGGCTGGATATTTATCACCCCCTCAAAACACATAAAGCACATAAAATCTATGTATATGATGTTGCAAAGGTACAGTGACTGGAAACAACACAGATGGTGTTGTACAAGATGCCATAAAATAAAAAAACAAACTGTTAAGTGCTTCACCATTGAAGAGAGATGATCTGGAAAAGCCTCAAACGAACAGCAGCTCATTCTCACTACTCTTCAGCCCCGTCACGTGGTTACGCATCAAACTCTGACAGCAACCAAACAGCACGGTGTAACTGGAATAGCCACGCTGTGTTTTAGCTGGCCCTGTACGCAACTGCATGCTTCATCTCCAACATGGAGGCTAGGGGGCGCCACCAGTCACCGTTTTTCACCTTCAGGAGGGCTCTTCCCCGCAGTACAGAGCCTTGTAACTTAATCTGTCGTCTCCCTCGACAAAACACGTTAACATACAGTGAGTTACTGGGCCGGACGATTCGCACCCGGACCCTGAGCGAGAGGAGCCAACTCTCCCAGGGCGTACCTGACTGTGAAATACCATCGACTGGAGGGCAGCGCACACACGGCGAATTCACCGCGCATATTCTGCTCATTTTCTGCATCAATCAGTGTACCGTTTGTACGGCATGGGGGAAAAAAATGTGTAAAGTGGAAAGAGAACTCTGATGTATGGGTAGGGACACATCCAATATGATTTTAATATACCTTGTAGAGAGTAACCCGTGCAGTGATTGATGCTAGCAATCACTGCTGCAAAGGTGCATTCATTTTTTAATTATTTTTCAAATTACAGTCAATTTGCTCTTTAAAAAGTGGACTTAACACTTTTTTCCTTCAGTGACCTTTTTTGAAATGATGGGGGGTGTGGGGGGTGGGTGGTATATGAACTGGGAAAAATTAACCTTACCTGTCTCCACCTTGGAGTGGTCCGTCCTCTCCGTGACCTTCTCCTGACTGATGAGGTAATCTACGATCCGCACCCCTATTGGTGGCTCCGTGTGGTTCCATTCCATGATGACCAATGAGCTGCTGGGCTCGTAGGTGTGCGAGAGCTTCAGGCTGGAGACAGACAGAGAAGGGGGAGGAGGGGGGGTACATGTTGCTTCACCACCTGGTTCAACCAAATTCAAAGGTTGCCAAAAAAAAACACGTCTAAAACCAGCCACTGTTTAGTAGCCACTGTTTGCTTTGCGGGATGAGACACTTATCTCACAAACAGAAGGCTGGGAGAGTGATGAGAGAAATTGTGACAGGAACACTGAGAAACAAATCCAAACACCGCTCAGGACTGGTCGTGAGAAAAAAAAAAAAAGGACTGTTTGAGAACGTGTCAGTGTGGTGACAGGAGGGAGATGACATCACGCAGCAGATTTAGCAGATGTCTGCAAGGTGTTTAAGACCGATATGACTTTGAGCAGGGCTTCCTTTCATGGCAGGCTGGCACACGTGTCGGTCGGCGATGTAAATTACCTTACGCGGCTCTGGGGTTGACATTATGAAGTAACATGCTAAGCTACATTACTTCTTATACATGAGTAATGTCTAAGAGATATCAAAGGAAAGTATAGCCCTACAAGGTATATAGGCTGCTTACATGCAGAAGCACACGTCACATGTCGATAGTAGTTGATTTAAATCTTTCTCTCTCTTCTCTTGCAGGTCAAGCTCCAAAGTTTCATAGGCGTCCTACTGTGAAAAGCGTATTGATTTTTCAACATTTTTTTTTCTTAATATCTAAACCGCTTATTAAAAACTCATAAAACTTGGAAGGTTTGTAGAGTGCTTTGGCAGTTGCTCAATGGAGCCAACTGAGGGTGATGACGGTGGTGTTATTTTTGAGATTTGAAACGATTAACCTTTTATGAGATATGCAGCATACAAGGCCTCTTGAAACTTGTCACATACATCAGTCTGTCTGTCTCCTCATACCAAAATTTTTTTTTTTGTTTGTTCACCCTTCTTCAGTGTATACTTAGGGGGTCTGTCATGGGAGCACGAATTTAAGTATGTATCTGATGTGAAAGATGAGAACATCTGCAGTATATATATATATATATATATATATACACATACTGCACAATAAATTTGCACATCAAAAATGCGTGACAATACCTTAGTGTGACTCGTAAATTGTGCCTATACTAACAGTGGCCACAAGGCAGCTAGACAATGCATGGCAATGCCAAAAAGAGGGAGAGTTATGATGCTAGAATTGGCCAGGGAGGGAGGGTTAGCCATGATGCTAGCATTGGCCAAGGAGACAGGGTTTAGCAATGATGCTAGCCTTGGCCAGGGAGCAGGGGTTGGCGACAATGCTAGTATCGGCCAGGGAGTGAGGGTTAACGATGATGCTAGCCCTGGCCAGGGAGGGAGGGTTAGCGATGATGCTAGCACTGGCCAGGGAGTGAGGGTTTAGCGATAATGCTAGTATTAGCCAAGGAGCCATGATGCTAGCACTGGCCAGGGAGCAGGCCAGCTAGCGGTGATGACATCTCATCGCGCACCAGCAATGGTCGATCGGTCACAGTCTGCTTGCCGAACTGCGCGTGAACCGTTTTCCTTCGGCCGCGTATCTGCGCTAGCCCGACTTGTCGACCGCGGCGTGAAAAGAAGCGGTGGCGACGTCCATTCTTGTCTGCGCTCTCCCAAACCAGTTAAACCAATCACCAGAGTGCATTTGCAGCTAATATAACGACTCGGCTGAGCTCGGCACAGCCTCACAGCGCCGCACCCACCCCTAGGATGTGTCATAACACAGTTTTGCATGTCTGCCATAACAAATTGTGTCACAATTCATTTTTTTTATTTCCCCAATACATTTTCGATACGGATCTGTAAAAGAGGATTCAAACGCGAAAATAAGCAGCAGGGAAAGCAGGAGAAATAAGGGTAAAGAAGTGGGTTGTTTTTGCAGGTATTATGATGTTAGTGCTCATTTCACACAATACCTACTGAGCCTGGGAAAAATAATATAAATAACTCAAGAACATGGTATTGTATTACAGGGAGAGGCACTTATGATTGAGTTAGGAGTGCTGCCCTTCATACATTTAATATAAAAAGCTTTGGATGCTTTTTTTAATGGATTTTCTTTAGGTTATATACATTTTCTTATAAATCTGAGAGAACAATTACATGCTATTGGTAAGTATGCGGATAAAAACGTACATTATACTACAATTATTTGGCAGGCGCTTTTATCCGAATTGACGTATGGTAAGCGCATAGCGAAGGTCATTGGAACAAATAAAAAAAAACGCAGGTCAGGCAAAGAGCAAATCTCACGAAGCAGCAGCTATTCACAGCCAGGCACAAAAACGTCTCGTTAGAGCAGACATTGTGCAGTCAGGCTGTAAAGCCAGGTTTCTCGTAAACAAGCTGAGAGGCACGACAGAAAAGCATCCAGCCTCACCGCGGTCACAGAATCGGGCTAACAAACGAATGTGCAGAGACCGTTCTGCAAAGCGAGAAATCGCGCGGTCTCTCTGTAGAAACGCCGCTGTTTCGGCAGTCAGC
>CM077289.1:7738877-7873877 GCA_039654925.1 Anguilla pacifica | reverse complement strand
GGTGACGGGCGATCTCGCCGGGCGGGCGGAGCCGCTGGCGGTCGGTGACGGGCGATCTCGCCGGGCGGGTGGAGCCGCGCGCGGTCGGTGACAGGCGATCTCGCCGGGCGGGCGGAGCCGCTGGCGGTCGGTGACGGGCGATCTCGCCGGGCGGGCGGAGCCGCGCGCGGTCGTTTGATTCGCGGCGGCGGTGCCGATCCGTACCGGCGAGCCTCTTCTGTCCCGAGACGCGGCGAAGGCCACGTCTTTCAGCTCGGCTGTTGGCCCGGCGACGTTCCCCCCGTGCGCGCGTTCCGGGAACGGGAGCCGTCTCTCCTCCCGGGCCGTCCCGCGGGGGGTGAGAGGAACGGGGGGGGGCGGGGAGGGGGGCGCAGGCAGGCGCCGAATAAAGCATGTAAATAGGCTGACACCGGGCGTAATAAGAGAGGGCGAGGCGTTTATTCGGTGGGGCCCGTCCCGCGCACCGGCGCCCCACAGGCCAGCGGCGCGGCCCCGATCTTTCTGCGTTTGATTTATCCGGGAGCGTCGGGGGCCCCGGCTGGCGGCAGGCTTAACTGACAGCTCTTTCTGCCTCTCTAATGGAAGGCCGGGCCCCGGCCCTCTTTCAGGACAGGAGAGAGGGGTCCGCGTATTTACCGCTGATTGGGGCCCGTCCGCAGGCCGCAGCAGGGGTGACACCTTGTTTACAGGTGACAATGGGGATGAGCGCGTGTGTGTGTGCGTGTGTGTGTGTGTGCGTGAGTGTGTATGCGTGTGGAGGTGTGTGCGCATGTACCGGTGTGTGTTTGTGTGTGCGTGCATGTGTGTGTGTGTGTGCGTGTGCAGGTGTCTGTGTGTGTAAGTGCATGTGTTTGCATGTGTAGGTGTGTGTGTGTGTGTGTGTGTGTGTGCAGTTGTCTGTGTGTGTGTCTGCATGTGTCTCTGTGTGTAGGTGCGTGTGTTTGCATGTGTGGGTGTGTGTGTGTGCGTGCAGTTGTCTGTGTGTGCGTGTGTAGGTGTCTGTGTGTGTAGGTGTGTGTGTTTGCATGTGTAGGTGTGTGTGTGTGCAGTTGTCTGTGTGTGTGTGTGTGCGTGCAGGTGTCTGTGTGCATAAGTGCGCGTGTTTGCGTGTGTGTGTGTGTGTGTGTGTGCAGTTGTCTGTGTGTGCGTGTGTAGGTGTCTCTGTGTGTAGGTGTGTGTGTTTGCATGTGTAGGTGTGTGTGTGTGCGTGCAGTTGTCTGTGTGTGTGTGTGTGTGTGTGTGTGTGTGTGCAGTTGTCTGTGTGTGTGTGCATGTGTCTCTGTGTGTAAGTGCGTGTGTTTGTGTGTGTGTGTGTGTGTGTGTGTGTGTGTGTGTGTGTGGGTGTGTGTGTAGGTGTGTGTGCAGGTGTGTTTGTGTGCGTGCAGTTGTCTGTGTGTGTATGTGTGTGTGTGTGTGTGTAGGTGTGTGTGTGTGTGCTTGTGTGTGTGTGTGTGTAGGTGTGTGTGTGTGCACATGCGGGTGCTTGTCTGTGTGTGTGTGTGCATGTGCAGGTGTCTCTGTGTGTAGGTGCGTGTGTTTGCATGTGTAGGTGTGTGTGTGTGTGTGTGCAGTTGTCTGTGTGTGTGTGTGCATGTGGGTGTGTGTGTGTGTTTGCGTGTGGTGTGTGTGTGTGTGTGTGTTTGATTGTGGAGGTGTGTGTGTGTGTGCGTGTGTAGGTGTCTATGTGTGTAGGTGCGTGTGTTTGCATGTGTAGGTGTATGTGTGTGCGTGCAGTTGTCTGTGTGTGCGTGTGTAGGTGTCTATGTGTGTAGGTGCGTGTGTTTGCATGTGTAGGTGTGTGTGTGTGCGTGCAGTTGTCTGTGTGTGTGTGTCTGTGTTTGTGGGTGTGTGTGTGTGTGTGTGTGTGTGGATATCAGACAGCAGTGTGCGACAGCAGCACAGGTTCTCTCCTGACCTGCGCGGTTCTGTGCTGAATCTCCAGATGGCCGTACCGTGGGCTGCAGCTTTGAACAAGCTGTTTAAGCTGAGAAGCACACGCAGCAAACTGCAGCTGCGTAACTGGGTTACGGGCGATCTGCAGAGCGCTGGGGGCTCTGACGGGTCCTGAGCACACATAATGGACAGGCTAACGCAGCGCTGGACGCTGAAAGAGAGCGCTGGAGAGCGAGAGCTTTTCAACCGCCAACGCGGAGGTGCCTGAAGGTCCTTCAATAACACGGACTGACCCCACCTCCTCCCCTCGAACGGGATAATGGCTGCGTTCATTAACCTAATAAAAGAAACCTCGTCAACACTTTTGTCATTTAAATTTGTAGCAGGATCCTATAAAATTTATATTACACTACCAGTGAACCCGTTAATGACCTGCGGTGTGCGTGGGTGAGGGGTAATTTATGGGAGGAGATGGGGGTTGAGAAGCGGCGCTCTGGGGGGGGGGCGGGGGGGGAGGTCGGGCAGCGGAACACGGCCGTGGCTCCGGAGCGTTCAGGTGTTCATTAACACCGGCTGACTCGCCGTAATAAACGCATCCCATCAGCCTCGGCTCTGCGAGAGCAGAATTCCGAGCCCCATAGCAACAGCGCTCTAATCAGGATGTTTGCACTTCTGTATGGGTATCCAGGGGAGCCGCGGGGGGGGCGGGGGGCGGAATGCGGGGGTGGGGGGGGGGGGTTACGCAGCCAGTCAGTGGCGGTTGGAGGCCCATCTAAAACGCGCCAGCTGTGCGCTGCCTGGCATGTCTCTCGCACGCACGCACGCGAGCTCGCGGTCCTCCCGCGCGTCTGTCTCCACGCCGACCGACGCCAACGGCGGTTTCGCCGCTCTGCACCGCAAAGCCGCAGCCGCTAACCGCCGCCGCGCATCGGGACGCAATCCGGCCCCTAATTAACTCCGCCTCCTGCCGCGGCTCGTCCAATCCCAGGTGCCGCTCGCTGAAGCTGTATAAACCTCAGGTGGGGACGGCGCCCGCAGGCAGCTGATCCGGGAGGGGGGGGGGGGGGGGGGGTAAGGCGGTCGTTTGGAGCAGAGAGCCGGGCCGTACAGTAGCAACATGCCGCCAGCGTGTGACCTCACCACAAAAGACTCCGAAATCAAGCTGTGAGGCTCGCGTCGCCGTGTGTTTGGGATACCCAGCCGTCCCCAACGCGCTCATGCGGATATTCCCCCCCCCTCCCCTTTTCTTTCCCGCCGAATCCGGCTCACGTGTCGGCGTGACGGCAGGGTGGCGGCCGGCCCGGTGATGTAACGGAAAAGCCGTTCAGGCCAGCCTTCCCCGTATGTGTGTCACAAAATCATTTCGATGCGATTACCGTTTGATCTGGGGGAGAGAAAAAAAAACGAATTGCAAAGCTTCTAAGAAGCACTGGCATCAACAGAGCTGGTGGGTGAGGGGCGGGGGGGTGGGGGAAGGGGAGGATGGGGCGGGGGGGCACTGAGGCGAGGGCATAATCCTTCCGTGGAAACGGGCGGAAAATAGATCTGCGCAGCGCCTGGACTGGTGATGTGTGCGGAGGACTCGGGCCTCCGCAGAGGAAGCCAGATTAATGGTGAGGCGGGAACACACCGGGGGCCCGTCGACCCTGACCTCCGGAATGAGTAATAGGGGCCAAACGGTGACTCCGCGGCCCCGGCGCCGTCCGGCGGAAGGTGAGGCCGCCCCGAGTCAGCAAGCCGAGCGCCCGCCGCGACACATCCTCCATCTCAAACCGCCGATCCCGCCACACATTTCTCTCCTGTTCCCTGCTCCTGCTCTCCTGTTCCCTGCCCCTCCTCTCCCATTTCCAGCTCCTCCTCTCCTTCACTAACATCAGCTAATCCTTTCCCATGTTTTCCAGGCTCGCCCTGATCCCTGGGTTACTGTACATCCGAGCCCCAGTTTCAAACTGACGCAAACGGACGTACAGGCTTAATACACAACGGACCCCACAGTGACCCGAGAGGCACGTCAGGCAGGGAGGAGCAGGGGGAGGGGCACTCAAAAGCGGGCAATTAGAGAATGTGGGCAGAATAAATACCCCCCCCCCCCCCCACCTTCCCTTTTCTGTATGAGGCCCTAGTCTCCAGTGCAGCTGAGGCTATCTGTAGTAATCGGATTTCAGAAGGGGGTGGAGGGGTGGGGGGGAGAAATCAATGGGAAGGAAATATCAGTAATTAAGATGATAAAATGCATCCCCTTAATTACCATCTGACATCTGAGCAGCTCATTAAGCTGGGCGGGAGTTAAAAAGGCAATTAATATCTATCAGCGCAAACTGATAGGACACGAAATTAACTGTCAACGCTCCAGCAGCGAGCCCCAGCACACCCATCCGGCAGGGGGCCAGGAGAAACTGACCAATCACGGCCCGTGG
The DNA here is from genome assembly GCA_039654925.1 of Anguilla pacifica. Lineage (NCBI taxonomy): Eukaryota > Metazoa > Chordata > Actinopteri > Anguilliformes > Anguillidae > Anguilla > Anguilla pacifica. Next base: position 7,869,567 of record CM077289.1, on the reverse strand, counting down.
GCGGGTCTCGCGAATGCATTAAGCTCCAGGTCGCTGTAACGAGTCATTTATTTGAAATTCAACTGTCTTTGCTGAGTGCAGGAGACCATGTAAACTGCTTTTTTTAAAATTCTGAACTGAAATAGCCTTCTGAGCTCTGGATATGGGCTCTAGAACCATTTTGGCACATACGATCCTACACAGCATACAGTATCTGGTTGGCTATGAATCAGAAATGGTAGGAATGGTCAGTTGAACAAGACAAAGCCTATACATCCGAACTTTCACATGACACTAAAACAAACTTTTGGCTTTTGAAAGGACCGCAATTTAGGCATTATTTGTCAGTTTCCATCCTGTTACTTTTGCGATGTTGCGCGTTTATACATTGCGTTACATAGAACGAGTTTTGAACACAGCATGGCGTTTCCAGATTCACATGATGTGCATGAATTCATAAGTTTCTATTATCGATAAACTGGTAAAGTACAGCTAATTTGCAAATTGACGGTGCATTTTCAAGATAATGGCTCGTATTGCTACTGTAGGGGGCATTTTTAATACTGGATGCTGTGGATTATGTCATTAGCATTCTCCATTCCACTGGACAGATTAGTGAAATGTGGCTTCCAGTCTTCTCACTGTCCATGGCAAGTGCATAGATATTTTAGAAATAATTTGCTAATAAGGTGATGGTTAAATAACAAGCTCTCGAGGTCATTTCAATCATACGCCCATAGGTATCGTAACCATTTACATCTGTCAATCACCACAATGCTGCTATATAAATCCCATTAGTCAGACTATAAGAGCAACAAAACAAAAAAAAGAGAGTGAACAAACATGGCTGTCATAATTAATCAGCTCATTTAAGCAGCGAAAGGGTCCGGCGAGCTTTGAAACGAGCCCGTGAAAGGAGGCCGATCGGTCTCTCTCTCTTCGGTCGGCTTTGATCGCCCGAGGAACGTTAATTTAAACAGAAAATATTCGGCTAATTAATTGTTCATTAACGTAGCCCCCCTGTGAAAGTGCGCCGTTTCACCCTCCATCTTCCTTCCTTTTTTTTCTGCTTCTAAGGCGTGACCCACTTATGACGGCGGTGATTGAAACGAACGGTTCCCAGCAAGACGGCGATTAGGCAGAAGCAGCACCACCCTTTCGAAGCACCCCTTATCGGCAGGCATCGGCGAAAAGGAACAAAATCAATTATTCACTCGTTAACATCGGCTGTGCTCCTGCGCAGGTCGGGCCCACACTGCTGGCTTCTCTGCATTTTAAAACAATAAAAAATATAACCACGAGCACTGATAACCTGGGTTCAAGCAGACTTGCCAGGGAGGGCACTGTGTCTAGTATTGTACATTCAGGCGCAGGAGAGCTTCATCGCAAAGCTCGTTTCTGGCACAGTCCAAATTGGTAAACTACGTATGTGGCAGATAATCAAAAATTTTGGCTGCTGATTGGCTCATTTGACGAAGGCACTATTCTAGCTCTTGTCCATGGAGGGATTCTGGGCCCCATGAAAAGATCTTACATTGGGCCCCACCACCACAGGCCCGGACCATCTCTGCACAATTACAGCCTAATTTTTTTGAACACCCCCTCGGAATCATCTTAACCCCCATACGGCACCCCCTGCGTCCATGGACAGGCCCCACTGCCCATCCAGGAGGGTTAGGGTGGTCAGGGTCGGTAAGGATCCCCGACTCTCCGCTCTCTAGTGACCCCTGCTGGTTGATGGGGTGCCTGCAAGTGCGCCTTGTTCACCTGCACACGGAGTGCAGCACCCTCCCGCTCCTCTCTGCTCTCTGCTGAACTGAGGGGAGATGAGGTACCGCTTGCCTCGGATGAAATCACGTGTTTGCTCAAGGCCCGGCTCTCTGCAAAGCTGCTGTGACAATGCCCTTTGTAAGACGCGTAACACAAAAAAAACTGAATTGAACTGAACTGAAATGAATTTAACCGACTTGAATTGAACTGAACTGGACTGAACTGAAATGGACTGAATTGAATTTAAATTGTCTGTGATCTCCTGAATCGATGCCAGAGGTTCCCGCAATGGGCAGGAAATAGGGGGATTGAGCACATAAAAAATAATAATTTAAAATGTACATCATAGCTGAATCCTCACAAAACACAGAATTTTGCTATTAATGAAATTCCCATGCATACACAATCCTCAAATAATCTGAAATAAGCTGTGCACCCCCCCCTCCCACCCCAATACGTTTTTTTTTACAGGTACAGCGTGCAGTCGAGTACTGCTGCAGCTGCTGAACGCTCGAAGCTCTCTCCAATCCACCCCCCGGGGGAATAATAATCCTTTCCCATTCAATTTCAATTCTCGAGAGGGTAAAAAAATAAATAACTAATGGGCCTCAGAAATCTCGACGACTGAATTAAAGCCTGCGACCTTTTCAGGCGGTCAATCTTAAGAGTAAATCAATCGCCGGTTGTCGAGCGGCGGTTGTCGAGAGGGAGACGCGCGGGTCCGTACGCGCGACGCTCGCCTTCCGGAAAGCCCTGCCGATCTGCCCGCCGCCCGCCTGCCGCCCCGCCCGCCCACATCGATCTCCAGCGGAGGAAATGTGCGCTCACGCACGCCGGCAAATTGCACTCGTTCACTTCAAATCCATTCTTTCTGACAGCGGCCAGGCGGGGACTTCTCTCATTAGTCTGGCAGGGCTTTTTCGGCTGTTTCATTTATGCTCAGTGGGACTAACTTTTTCTCAGCCCTGGCGGAAAGGTGTGGGGGGGGGGCGTGGTGGGGGGGCTGTTTCAGAGGAAATTGTGCTGAATACACAAAGTGTTCGAGACATTTTCCGTGTCCATTCATAAAACGTCCCAGTCTGTCTCTCTCAAGACGGCATACGCTATCCTGCTATAGACTCCTGTACACGTTTCTGGTGCTAGCGTTAGCAGCGCCAAGCTAATGTTGCTAGCCCACCAGCGGGCCCACACAGGTATCCGTGGTGATAAGAGCCCGCGCTTTTGACCGTGTGATCCCAGCATGCCTTGCGCCTTTGGATGTGGCCATCTGCCACCCTCCGGCGAGGTGCTGCACCTGACCCAGCGAAGGAGAGCTACCTGCGCTGGCTGGCCGTGTCACAAAGGTGACGGTGCGATTTGTCCCAGGACGCGCTCTTAAGCTAACAAGTGACGACCCCGCAGCACAGGACACCAGCCAGCACTGTGGGGAGATGTAAGGTGAGCCTGATCGCTTAATACCTCCAGGCCCTTACAAGCCGCCTGCTATTTGCTCACCTTTAAGAGTACGCCACAGGCATATTTTAGTCCTGCTGATTATGCAGAGCGAGGGAGAGGGAGAGTGAAAGGGAGAGAGAAGCAGAGAGAGAGAGACAGAGAGCAAAGAGAGAGAAGCACAGAGAGAGAGGGAGAAGCAGAGACAGAGAAGTAGAGAGAGGGGGAAACAGAGAGAGGCAGAAATAGAAAGGCAGAGAGAGAGAGAGAATCTGCTGAACAGAGATTATCACATACAGTAAGGAGTCACTGCTGTCCCAGAGGCCAGGCACGGTCCCTGACCACGGGGAGGCTGCAGTGTTTTCGGACGGGTCACTAATGCACTGGGGGGTCCCAGGAACACTCCCCTCCGGGGTCACGGCGGGTTTGGCGACTGCGGAGGAGTCCGACCGGCCGCTGCGGGTCGGCGCCCTCCCTCCGCGCCCTCGCACTCCCCCTTATGACATCATCGGCTGCGAGACAGGATGGAACACGATGACTTCCTCTTTGCTCAGACCTCTATTAAACCGCAGCACTGTTTCCGTGACAACGGAGTTCACCTGGTGGAGTCGGCCTTCAGTGCTCTGGAACTAAGACAATAAATCCAGTCTCAGTGTGCCCGGGTGCGAGCGCCTGCTCTCAGACTCTGAACCTACCGAGGGCGACCTGGCATTAATGAGCAAGAAGACCCCAAAATAAAATCCCAACTCCTTAAATTAATCTCTTGGAGTGTGCTTTGTCGACAGCAGAAACACCATATTAGCGCAATATATGACGCAACATTTAAACAGCATTGGAGCCACACATCCAGTCACAGAGCTGTACCCAACTTGACTTGGCTCATATTGGTTTGTTGTTTTTTTTTTGTTTTTTTTTTTGAAAAACTGATTTGTTTTATTTATGGTGCAGAAGAACCGAGATTGGCAGAACTACCTTTCTGCAGTTCGGAGTCTCAGCACAGCTTAACAGCATTTAGGATGAAGGAGGTTTGCGTGGCCCCCCAGCCTGGGCAGTCGATGGCTGCTCCCTGCCGCGAGGGACCGTGGCCCTCGTCCCGGCGCTGATCCATCCGGGTGTTCTGAGGGCCATTTCCCTCCAGTGTAATGGAGGGCCCAAAACAGCTCCGGCTCATGAGCCTCCGCGTCAGACATCCCCGCCACCCTTAATCCAGGACACGGACCACAACCCCCCGCAACGTGCCCGTGGCGTCCCCATCAGAGCCGAGCCTCCTCTGTCCTGAGACGGAGATGAGCGAGGACGGGACGGGTCGCCTGTGGACCCCCCCTCGGTAGATCCCTGCCTGATTGAGGTTTGGGTGTATGTGTGTGTCCTCTGGAAGAGAGGCTACCAGGATCTGTGGTCTCAGGCTCAAATAGCACTGGGGAGAGAGAAAAAGAGAGAGAGAGAGAGAGCAAAAGAGAGAGAGACAGCAAGATGGAGGGAGAGAGAATGAAAGACGGAGGGGGAGATAGATAGAAGGAGGGAGAGATGAACAGATAGATGGAGGATAAGATGGGGAGAATGAGGAAGAGAAAGGAAGGGAGAAAGAGAGATGAGGGTGAGATGAAGGGGAGCCATAGAGACAGGGGGAGCGATAGGAAGAGAAAGGAAGGAGGAGACTGGGGTAGAGAGAGAGAGACGAAGCGGGTAGAGAGAGAGGGAGTGAGACAGACGGAGAGAGGGAGACTGGGGTAGAGAGAGAGAGATGAAGCAGGGAGAGAGAGAGGGAGTGAGACAGACGGAGAGAGGGAGACTGGGGTAGAGAAAGAGAGGGAGAGAGAGAGAGAGATGAAGCGGGTAGAGAGAGAGGGAGTGAGACAGACGGAGAGAGGGAGACTGGGGCGGCGGGCGGCGGGGGGGAGTCAGTTAAAAGCAGGCTCGTGTGGAAGTGTGGCAGGCAGCCCCCGGGCGTTTGTTGCCCGTCCCTCCCGAGAGGAGTAATTAACAAAGAAATTAGAGAGGAACACGGCAGCGCCCGGGCTTCCTGTCTGCTCCTCCGCTAACAAGCGTTAATCACTCGCTCTCTCTCTCTGTCGGCGAGCGGGCGAGCGGACGGGGTTGCCATCGGAGACGCGGCCCTCTCTTTCCCTTTCCCGTCCCGAGGCAAGTGGCCATTTCTCTCCCCCCCCCCCCCCCCCCCCCCCCCCGCCTCAAAAAATCCAGAATCCTCTGCAGTCCTAATTAATGGCCATCAAAACGCATGGCTAATTCAGCCGGCTTGTGTGGCGACAATGCATCTTTAAGGCGGGTGTGGGTGCAGGGGGACTCTGTCAGAACTCCCCCCCCCCCCATTGAAGACCGTCTGGATTTGGCCTCATTATTTTACCGGAGTTATTAGAACATTGTGTGTGTTTCGTGTGTGTGTGTGTGTGTGTGAGAGAGAGCCCCCCCTCCTCAATTCCATACATCCTGCCATAGGTTTTCACCCTTTTCTCCATCCCACTGTCGCACCTCCTGACCCTTCCTGGTTGAGCACACTGACGTTAAAAGACCGGTCCACCTGACACAGCGGGCCATGTGAAATCTGCAGTGACGCGGCAGCTTCGCCGGACCCCACACGCAGCGCAGGGGCCACCCAGCCACCCGGCAGGTTTATTTTTTCTCACGTCGCGTTTTTGATATACGCCGCGGCGTGCGCGCGCGGCGCCTGGCCTCCTGCTTCGCGCGCTCCTCCGAGCGCCGCCATTAATTTTTCTTTGCGAAAGCGCTGAGGTCACTCCGTGGCGGTGATGGAGCACCGCTGCTGAAGGCCCCAGGGGGGCCCTCTCCATATGGGGCTTCCCAAGCAGAACACAGCAGGCGGGAGTGTTTCATTACACAGGGCCAGCACAGGCTAGGCTACCCCACAGACAGGCCAAATACAGGCTCTAACCACAGGCTAGGCTTACCCCTACACAGGGCAAAGACAGCCTCTAATCACAGGCTAGGCTAACTCCCACACAGGGCAAAGACAGCCTCTAATCACAGGCTAGGCTAACCCACACACAGGCTCTAACCACAGGCTAGGCTAACTCCCACACAGGGCAAACCCAGCCTCAAACCACAGGCTAGGCTAACTCCATACATAGGGCAAACACAGGCTAGGCTATCTCCACATGATCAGATCAGGAACATAAGTGAGTCAGATGGTGAAAAATGGTATCCACGCACTGGATCGAGCACTGGCTTTGCCATTACACAGTAGAGCACTTCTTTCATTGTACGAATGATTAAATAGCAAAAGGTTCTATGTTAAATAAACACTGCTGGAGTGTTTTGATCCCTCTTGGATGTAAGCATGAGCTCTTGTTAGCATTAAATTAACGCTGCTCCCTTTTTATTTTATTTTGTTTTACTGTGCGGCTGAACATAGCTGGGAATGCACAGCGGCAGCGCGCCGATGGCTTTGCCTCGTCGGGGGTCGAGTCAGGGCGTGAGTTCACCGACGATCCTCCGGTTCTCACACCACTGGATTCGGCCCGCGGCGCTCCGGACGCCCACGGGGAGACCATCTGCCACCGGGGGCGAGACATGCGCCAGGCCGCGGGTTAGCGCCAGCCGCCCCCGGCGCTCAGCGGCGCGGAGAGGGTGGGCGCGTCACGGGCACCGCGTGCGCTCCAACTTCGGTTCTTACCCGCGCCGGTATGGGGGCCATCGCAGTGACACACGGGCCTCAGCTGACCGCTGTAAAATCTCGAGCGAAAATGGGCAGCACAGTTTGTTAGGACGAATGAAATGAAAAAAAGAAAGGTACGGAGCGGGTCCTGTCCTCCTCCTCTGGCTGGGGGCTCCCTTTCCAAGCCACAGGTCACTTTTCACACAGTGTGAGAATATCTGGACTGAGAAAATGCCGCAAGACGCAAGGTCTTTGCCATCGACAGTTCAGTTATGAAAACACTGTCACATTGAGTGGCCGCCTGCCATTTCTGAAACTTTTTCCACATCGTAACTTTTTCTACATGACCAATGCAGTGACACAAAACCAAATTCAGTGAAAAGTTTCAGAAACAACAATGCTAGACCAGATTCAGTTCTAGCAATGGACCTAATCAAGCTCTGGATCAATGATAAACTTGACAGAGTCTAGCTATGGATCAGTCTAAGCATGGACCTAATCAAGCTCTGAATAAGTCTAAGCTTGGGCCTAATCAAGCTCTGGTTTAAGTCTCGTTGTTCTCTGGCCCAGGTCTAACCACGGGCTAACCTGAACTCCAGGACTACCCATAGGAATAGCTCTAGGCCGAGTCCAACCATGCTCCAGCTATATTCACAAAACCCTATAACCCACCACACTGTCGAACCTGCAGGTGGAATGACTTCAGTCCAGGCCGATACAGAAAGCTCTCTCTCGTTTCGCATCAGTTTGCTCTCCCACAATGCAATTCTTCCACAATCCCCCGCGTCCGGTTTCTCAATTGGAACTGACTTTTCAATCCCCTAATCCCACTTCACCAATTTGGGACTGACCCCGGCTCTCTGTTACACCGAGCATAGCAACGGCGAGCGACAACACCAAGCTTTTAAATCACGTGCCTTTTACGTTCAGGCTGTGTGTGACATCCAATCCCGCATTGCACTCACGGGACCAATTAGAGCGCGAATTACAGGACGGAGAGGTATCTCAAAATAATATCCGTGTCAAATTTTCTCCTTTGATGACTTGGAAAATCACGCAAACTGATTTTTTTTTTTTTTGCCCCCAATAAATGTGTTGGCTCTGTGGTGAATACTGAATTTTTCCACGGGTAATCATATGGTAAGGGGAGACACAAAATCTATATGCTATCAGGGACATCAGGGGAGTCCTCCGAAAAGGGTGTGATTCATACCGTCTTTGCATGAGTGCTTACAAGATTATAAATCAAGACCAACCGCACAGAAAGAAGACTGAAGAAGAATACACATCAAATTAAGCACAGGCGCAGGTGCGTCATTAGGTGGTACGTGTGTACTTGTGCAACGCTCCAGAAATGAGTCGCATTTGCCGGATGAAAATTCACTTGGAGCAGACTATTTGTTGGAAGCGGGAAAGAGATGAAAACTCAAACCCCCAGTCAAGTCAGACTTCAAATAAAGAAATAAATCCAACAAATAAAGCACACGAGATGTTGGAAATAACGTTGTGCCCTAGTTTAAATATTACATTTTCTAAGGAAACGAGATTTTTAAAAAAAAGCTGTTACTTTTGCATCCGCCTCACACCTATTCCTAGCAGACGGCTTGTGATCTGGTGCTCCTCGCCCTGACTATAAAGGAGGAGGACCGAAACAGAAGGCCTCTGTAATGAAAACTGTCAGGGAGCTTTGGAAGGCCCAAGTTATTTCTGTACCAATCGCTGCTCGCTCTCTCTCTCTCTCTCTCTCTCTCTCTCTCTCTCATTCTCTCTCTCTCTCTCTCTCTCTCTCTCTCTCTCTCATTCTCTCTCTCTCTCTTTCTCTCTCTCTCCTGCTTCTGCTTCTTCTTCTTCTTCTTTTAAAAAAAAAAAAAACTCCCTTTCCTTTATTGTCCGGACTGATCTTCATCAAGCCAGCTAATGAGTTCCAATGGAACTCATTCCAAGCGGTGATTAGATTCCAGTAATAAATTATGTGTGTGCTCAGCAGGATGTTACCCTCTGATGGCGGCTCCCGCTGCCGCGAAACCCCGAACGCCGCCGTGTTCCGCGGCTGCTCCCGCCGCCGCCGCCGCCGTCATCTTCATTACCGCGGAATTCAGGAGCCGCGCCGGCCAATCAGGCGGCCTCTCCGCCCCCCCCCATTGTCTGCTTTCGACACGAGCTCCGGGAGCAACCCGCTTTTTCAAAACGCTTTCCTTGCGAAACTTCGAGAAGCTCTACGTGTCTGTTTTGTTTTTGTTTTTTTTTTTGTCGGTGCGCGTACGGAAATAAAATTTAAAAAACGCATGAATAAATAACGGCTCAGGAGCCCGGCACGACGGGCGGAACCGGCGCAGGTTTACCAAACATCAAAGGTACGCTTAAATAATGAAGCTCCGCGGCCCCGCCCGTGTCAGCGGATGAGAGGGGGAAACGCACGTTTGGGGGTTCGTCGGGATTTATTTTCATTTTCCTCTCGCGTGGCGAAAGACTTCTGACAGCGTTGCGCTCTGCATAAAGCTAAACAGATGAGGTTTACCCGGATTTATCAATAAAACATAAGCACCAAGGGCGTCATCTGTCTTTTGATCCGGGGCCCTTTTTAAGGGTTCATATCAGTGTCAATCACATCCCAGGAAAATGGTGTGTTTGGTTTTCAAATGTTTACATCCAGTCAAAATATATAGCTTGAAAATTGTACACTACTTATAAATGACTTATTACTATTATTGAGACACTGGTTCTGAAGCATTATAGATTCCTAAAGTTAGGCCCTGCCTCCTGTCGATAATACAAACCAACTTATCTTAAATAGCACACAGCAGTGAAATACCAACATCCTTATATCCCAGTAGCAGTCACAAGTTTTCACCCTCTGTATAACCAGTATATAACTATATTATAAATGTACATTGCAGTTCAAAGGTTTCATAAACAAAGTGGGTTCAAGTTTTGCTTTGTCAGGAACCTAAGCTTACGTTCGTGAACATTGTCAGGGAGAACTAAAAGGTGGAGCATTTATATATACCAGCGTGGTATTTCTCATATTCGCCACATTTCGGGGTAATTCGATTCACAAATGAAAGAAGCAATAACAAGAAACCCTGGGCGCACGTCAATGTGACTTTCCCTCGCTCCCTCTCTCTCTCTCTCTCATCCCCGTGTTATTATTCTGCCAATTTGATTCCTTTTGAGGGGGACGGCCTGACCGCAACTCCCAGCATGCACTGCGTGAATCCCTTCGACTGGCCCGAGCGGAGGGCGCGGAGCGGTCGGACCCCGCCGTTTAAAGTGCGCTCGCCTCCTCCCTCATTTTCTCCGCGCGGCGGGGAGGGGGGGGGGGAGGGGGGAAGCAACGGACAGACGCCAATTACAGCCTTCGAAAAGCCCGCCGTCCCGCTGCCCGCGCTTCCTGCTCCGCTAAACAGCCATTACCGAAGCGGGAGACAGGAGACGGGGGGAAGAGCCCCGCGCTCTTCTGCCCAAACGCAGGCCGCTCGCGAGCGGGGGTGGGGTGGGGTGGGGTGGGGATGGGGCGGGGCCCCGGAATGAGATTTAATGCTCGATTTGAAGCCCCCGGTCTGAACACGGGACGGCGGGATTGAGTTATAATTAGGCAAGACTGACAGCATCTTTCAGGTAATTAGGCGACGCCTGATGAAATTCCCGGGCAGGGGGCGGGGGCGGGAGGGGGGAAGAAGCCTCAGCTTGCCTTTGCTGGCTGGAATCAAAGTCATTACGTCGTGGCGAATGGGAAGAGAGGAAGTGTCTCGTCTGCTTATTTGTAAATCTGCTTGTTTGCCTTTCGCTGATTGTGATACGGACTAACTGCGGCTCCCCGTCGACCTGCTTCAGCATATGATGCAGTAATTGTTCGCCATGACGATGCTCATCCAATCACTGACCTAATTCCATTAATCAGTGCGTATCCGTCCGACTCATTTTTTCCCTTGCTTCTTTTTACACTTCCTGGCTTCATCAGGAAAGTTACCTGATGTTGTATCATTTTCTCTCATCTCTGCACCAGAGAGAAGATGTAAAAAGCTCTGTCTGGAAGTAATTCCTACTTGTATCATCTCCTGAAGCAAGAGGAATTCAGTCTTACCAGATACAGCTCTGAATGCGTTGAACTTCTAAGTATTTGACACAAGCAGTAAAATATCAAATTAAAAATTCTGGCTCGCACAGTACCTTAATAATCTGCATGCTCTTCAAAGAAGGTTTTACTGCCAGGGGAGTCATTTCTGATTCCAATGCTTAGGTCAGTTCAAAAGCCACAACCAAAAACTTTAATGAAAAAAATAAAACATTGAACAATCCATAGGCACGATCCATCCTGGTGTCAGTTCTATTGATGTACTGGATTACTCATAGCTAGCAAGCAATACATTACATAATTAACAGGGGCTACAGGAGCCATTTCCCAGACGCAATTAGTGCTTGCTGTCCACGAGCATCACTTCAGAGAGCCGGCGCGCAACGAAATAACCTCAACGCATCGTGGGGATCGGGCACGCAGGAAATGCGCGCCGTCGCATTAGCACGTCCTTGACTTATCCCCGCAAGCATTTTTAACATTCATGCGAATCCTCGCCAAGCGGTCCAGCAGAACGTCGCCGCGCGTTCCTGCCGAAATAAGCCGCCGTCCCACGCGTTTCAACCGCGCGCCCTTCAGAGGCCTCGCTCTCTCGCACGCGAAGTCTAAAAGCGCTCAAAAAGGCGGCTTTGCGGAACAATAGCTAACCGAATTTATGAGTCCGGGGCTGCAGTGCTGCCATTGTTTCTCCCGAGCCAGGTATTCATTCTAAACTGCTTCAGTAAATATTATCCGGCCTCATAAACTGTTTGTAGAGAGAATGAAAGCTGCGTAAGGATTAGAGCATCTGCTCGGAGCCCAAAATGCTAAATGCAAATGTACTTGGCTAATTTACATGAACAACGGTAGAAAGAGGTAGAAGTTCTTCAGAATATCACTTGCTCAGTTTTTTTTTTCTTTGTGTCGTTTTTTAAATTTATTTTTAAATCAATCCCATACTAAATTAGAATTACAGGCAGAAATTAGGCATTTCAAAAATTGTGTCAGTTTGCAGGTCTTCCAGGCAGAAATACAATCACGGCTTTATAACAGAAAAACCAAAGAACTTGAGTTGTCTCCATGTCTTGTAGTCTTCAAAAACATTATTTTTACCCTTTGTTCAGACTACTCCACACGGGAAAGGGATATGATTGGTTGAACAGCCTGCACTTGAAGCTGCTCCCAATGAAGCTGCACTATTCGTAACCAACGGAAAAAAGGTCAAGAGAACTCAGCGCTGGAGAGGATTGACCTGGTGGCTGAGTCTCGCGTAGGAGGCTCAGTATTAAATTTGCAGATGTCTTCTCGGTGAAAAGAAAAACACAGCAGCAAGCTAATCCTTCCGAAATATCCCTTTGTTTTTTTTTTTCCTTCACAAAGAAACAGCACTTCCTTGCTAATATTGTTCGCTGCCCACGTTTCAAGGAGAACTTTGCCCTCTCACACACTTCACAATGGTTTCCCTACTCAGCCTTATTGTCTTGTTGTTTTATTTATTTATTTACATTTTTCCTATACAAGGCGGCTGTTGCTGTAACTGACAATACCGGCTGCTTGTTCTGAGGCATCAGCTCAGCTTCTGTGGAGATCAGCGGACCGGTATGTCATAAGGATGGGCTGATAACAGATTGGATAAACATATGCATTTAATATACAGATTAACGGATCTGTACAGAGGATGCTATAGGCCAGGGGTGTCCAGTCCTATTTGAAAAAGGGCCAGTGGGGGTTCAGGTTTTTGTTGTAGCCCAGCACTAACAGGCCTGATTATACTTCTCAAGGTCTTGAGACTATGATTAGTAAATTAGTTGAATCAGATATTTTAAGGCTGGCATAAAGCCTAAACCCACGCCAGCCCTTTACGGATAAGACTGGACACCCCCACTCTATTCAATTCAATTCAATTCATTTGGTATAGTGCTGTTTACAGAGTAACTGTCACAAAGATTTCCTTTACAGAGAAACAGAAGTAAAAATGAAAACAGAAACCTGGCCCGAACACCCAAAAAACAAGCCAGTGAGGTAAAAAAGCTCTCCGGCGGGAGAAAAAAAACACTCAAATGGTGGTGAGAAAAAACTCCCCAAAGGGAAGAAATCTCAGGAGGAACCCGGCTACAGAAGGGAGAGCCCATCCTTCACTGGTCGGCTCGGTGTAAAGACTGATGTTAGCAAAAAGCAGGGTGGCAGGGGTCCCCCACTCCACCATGCAGGGACGTTACCTCATCATTAAAAAGCCAGGTGCAATATCCAGGCTGTAAAGCAATGACAGGTATGCAACCATAATGCCTCTCTTCGAAACAGTACACTCCAGCTCACTGTGGTGAGCGAAGGATTCTCAGTGCTGCAGTGTTCCCTGGTGATGTCATTCTGCCTGACAGGCCTGGCCAATATCGACTGCATTATGAGACGCTAACTAGCTTGGCTACGTGTTCCCTACACAGTGAAATGTTCGGTGTTAAATGGACTCTTACAGAGTACATATTGTCCCAACTACGTACTCTGTTTGAGTTAAATTAACCCTGAATGTTTTACTGTACAGTGAATATTGTGAGGCTGTTAAAATATTTCTTAGACTGCAGGAAAGCATAATCTTACGGCATCCGACGAGAGCTGACCTGCAACATCGTGTGAATGGTGGAGCACAAACAATAAGGGAGCAGGGTAGCCGTTTACCAATTTACGAGTTGAGCATAACACTTACAAAAACTAGAACCTTCACTTTGCGCCACTGCTGTCAATCACAGCTGGCGGGTAGTGTCGCCCCACCCCTTTCCCATGATGGCAGGCTCCTTGGCCAGCAGCCTGGCTGTGGGAAACCCTCCACTGTTTTCTAGCGCGCTGCATGGTGTTGTTTGGCTCGCTATTGTTATTATTATTATTGGCTCGATCGGACTCTTTCGGGCCGGGGGCTTAAGATTAGGCCAGAGCGCTCCCCCCCCCCCCCCCCCCCCCCCGGCTCGTTCGGGCCGGGCCGGGCCGTAAAGATGTCGGGGCTCGGGCACGGCTCCCGCCTCACGTCCCGCCCAACGCAGGCCTCTGATGCGGCGCATCGCAATATTCCAAACGCCTTATCAGCAAGAGGGCAGCCCCGGCAGGCCGTTCGCGGTCCCGACAGCCGAGGCAGAGGCTGCGTGTTCAGAATGATTAAATTCCTTTTCTTCCCCCCCGCCCCCCCAAGAGACTGTGAAATAGAAAATTGCAAAGCCATTATTATGACTAAACGTATCTAATTTACCAGAAAAAGAAAAGAGAGGGGGAAAAAAAACTATCAGTAACTCACCTGAAAAGGCCAGGGCGAGCGCCGCGCGGCTCGCCTGGGTCCCCCTGATCAGAGCGATCTGCGCGAAAATGTAAAATAATAAAGTAATAATAGAGTACGTGACCTATTTAGCGAGCGCTAGGAGTCATCGTGCTCAGCTGTGATTGGTCTGGGCTCGTGTAATCAATGTTAGGACAGGCCCCTGGGAACCGGCGAGAAGAAAACATCTCCAGGCAAGGTGAACCCAAACTGCACTGGGCCAAAACAAAAAAAGGCTCGTGTCGCTGCAGGCCCCCGACAAGGGGCCCCAGAGTCGACGCAGAGCCCCAGCTAAGTGCCCCCCTCCCCCCCAGACCCACCCACCCACACCCACTGGGGTTGGAGGGGGCCGTTCCATTTGCAACACGCCGGGAGAGATCCGTGCTAAATATTCATTCATCTCGCTGCCTGTCTCTTTGGATGCTAATCAATTACCGTGACAACAGTGCGGCCTATTTATTTCCAACGCACCCCCTGGCCCCCCCAACCCCCCTGGCCCTCCCCAAACCCCCCCCCCCCCCCCCACGTCCTCATCACGCACACCCTCGGAGCACGGAGCACCAACCACAAGCTCCACAGATTCGCTCCTCTTTGAAAGAAGGACAGATTGGACAGAAAAAAAGGGGGGTGCATACCCAGCAGGTTGATACTTTGGGATCAAACTGTTTTTGTGAAAACAGCCCGCTCCCCCCCTCTGCCGCTCCCCCCCATCTGCCCCCCCCCCCACCCCCCGAGCATTCCGCCGTCAATCACCTGGGTGATTGAACTACAAGGTGAAATTGTGTAGGAAGGGAGCAAAACCAGGGTTTCTTTGAGAATGGGATTTCTGGATTGACCCGACTTTTTTTTTTTTCCCTGCAACGTCTTCACGGTCCAAGGCCTCGCTTTAAACCGATGAGCAAAGAAAAAAAAAGACTGAACAAACGAAGGTTTTCTCAGTTATTCAGCTTTTTATATTCACCAAATATCGCTCACTCCGCCCTCATAGCCCCTATTCACCTCCGCACCTCAGCCTCTCTCTGCGTGTCCGTTTAGTATGTCTGCTCATTCATTCAGGCTCAGGCTCGGCCTCAGCGCCCGCCATGGGTGAAAGACCCTGTGCACAACGTAAAACAAAGGGGCGGCGAGAACATGTCTGAGATAAAACAAAAAAAAAAGAACGGGGCCTTGTGCGCAGACGAATATTTCAGGGTCTTTTGAGTCTCGCGTTCACCCTGAGCCTGTCTGAAAAGGTCCCGCTCCTCTCCCGCAGCACAATGAGAGACTCAGATCTCTTCTATTCCGCCACGAAATGAACTGAGCCCTGAATGTCTGGCAAGATCAAGTACCTCATTTTGCAGATTGAGCGATCGCGCACACACACACACGCACACACACCCGCACACGCGCGCACGCGCACACACACACACGCACACAGGCACACACACGCACACGCGCACGCGCACACGCACACGGGCACCGCATTTTCTGCCCCACCGCACCTACATCCCATCGCCGCGTTATTAAAAGTGATGATGAAACGTTATTTATGTGAATATCTTCCGCGTCCCCTGGATGGCGGATGGGGCCCTCGCCTCTTCCTCCTCCGTCTGCCGAGCTCACGGCAGAGCTTAAATCTCGCAGGTTTCCCTGACACAAACCATGATTGAAACACCGGGAATCAAAAGAACCTTATCGCTCATGCCAGCCGCGAATTAGCCTATTGTAGGAAATATGGAACCCGTCTTCTACACCAGGCTCACTGATATACTGTAGGTGCAGTCATTACACCGGTGAATAAATGATAATGGAAAGGGTGTGGACAGTGAAAGCAGCAGGCAGCTATGGAGCGGGGACGCCATCGCAGCCAACGCAAGCTGCGCAGTGTATCTGTGATTTACGCTTCGCAGCAGACAGCAGATGCTGCCTTTTGGGATTCGGTGGCATTGCCCCTCGTACGGTGGATTCGGGACAGACGTTTCCCTCTTCGCTACTCTACACGCCCACCGTGGACACGTCGCGCCAGATAATTTCACGGATGTTTGACGGGTTTTGGGTCTGGAGAGCGCGTGTCTGTCGGGGGGACAGGGGAGGGTGGGGGGGATGGGGACTCACATATCCAGGTTATCAATTACTGCCAATGACATTCTTCTGGACTGGTGTGATGTCAAGTTTTTTTCCCTTGTTTTTTTTCCTGTATTAGTGTTGAGACTGGGACCGCAGATGGAAATTAGCTATGGAGCTAACTTTAGCGCAACGGCTGTGACGGGCGTGGTCCCTGTTAAATAAAATAATAAAGTAAAGGCTAGCAGCTCAGAGACCCCCGCCCCCACCCTCAGATCATCGCACTTAAAAACGTCCCCCGTGATTAGTCTGTTGAATGCAGTTCAACGGTTTCTGCATGCCTGTGCAACACTTAACATAACATAACGTAAGATAACAAAACATGACATATCATAGTGATGAGAACAGGACATTCAGCTCAACAATTTTTTTTGCCATTTTCCCACCATTAAAGGACACCTAGCGCTCAATTACCTATAAACTAGATAGCATCTAGCACCGCATCGAGCCTAGTCTTGAAAACCCCGAGAGCCTCTGCCTCTACGACATGACCTGGCAGGCTATTTCACACAGCGACTGCTCTCTGCGCAAAGAAAACTACTCTCTATGTGAAGAAAACTCTTCTCTCGTCTTTTGCTCGGTAATACACAAACCCTTCAGTCATGGCACAGTCATGGCAGAAGGAGACGCCATTATCTTGAGTCCACTGGAGAAAAAACGCGGTACAGAAGAGTGTTGGTAATTTCCGGACCCCTGAACAGTCTTTTCGGGCAACGAGGAAGTACAGAGTAGCTGCCCCGTTTAGGCCCTGGTACAAAAATGTGGCCATTTTGTTTTGATGCAGAGCATAATTTCAGAACCTGCTTTAAATTATTATTGTGTAGGAAGGTCTTTCCATTCCTGTCATTACCCTCACAGGTCTGAATTCCGATCCCAATGTGACAAACATGAGCATGACTGACTGAGCTTGGCTTCAGCTTTTCATTTTTAATATTTGCCTGCGACTATTGTATGTCAGCCTTGTGCTTGAGTTGATCATTCATCAGACTAGGCAGTCTGTTTCTCTGCTGCTTTCTGGGAAAAAAATAAAAATAAAAAATAAAAATATACTGCAGGTAAAATGGTAAATAAATAAATAAATAAATCAACCCGCTAAAACACGATTTTAATGATATGATAATCAACTATGCTGCAAGGAAATTGCAAAACGCGAGATTCTGAGTGAGCGCTCTTCAAATCTCTGAATCTTTCAGCTTTGCTTAAAATATTACCATGCGATTTTCACAGAGTTTGACACATCAGGCAGGTGCTAAAAGAATTCAGAGACAAACTCTCGCACAGCCTCTGAATATTAAAGTTCTCGCTGCGAAGGCAGACTTGGCAAAAGTCACATGACCACGGCCATCCAACACCGACAGAAGCCAGAAGCTAACAATCGCGAAGTCACGCCCCTTTTGACACAGAATAAAAGAAGTCAAAAGTGCAAAAGCAATATTCACCCAATGCAAACATACAAAGCTCAGGATGTTACAGCCACATCAACATGGCCTTTCTGAACACTGGTCACACTTTCATGTGTCACATCAAATGTATTCCCAGAGAAGGCCCTTAGTCACAAGACCTGGCACATAAGCCGAACTTTCCCCAATACATTCTTTGCAAAAAATCAATAAATGCTTCTATTTACACTGAACTGGAAAGATCAAAACCATGACATTGTGTATCCTGCCACAATGGCCTATAAATCTCTGAATAAGACAATCTGCCAAATAAATAAATAATAATAAAATAATCCTAACTTTAATGCTGTCGCAGTCAAAGAAAAATCAAAATCCAATTTTTGAAAGTGATAAAGAAAAAAACAACCATAAGATTACAAAAAAACAGAAAAGATTACAGACAGGCTTATCTTAAAAAAAAGAATAAACCATAAAATAGTAAGACATACACAAGAGGACATCCTTTACTTAGGGACACAATAGCAATGTATTGTTCTTTGAGATGTAGGGCTATAAACATAAATCACACAGACAGACACACACACATGCATGTATGTGCACACACACAGACACACGCACACACACAGACACACACACACACACACAATGGAAAATTAAGTACACACAAACACCAGATTCAACTGCTTTCTTTTATATGTATTTTTAAAAATGGACATCTATTAACAGGGAATCGTTTTGTTTTTCTTTATAGCTAATATTTGTATTATTTGCAACACCTATTTCAAGAATGGTGAGAGAGAGAGAAAACAAAACACAGACACACAAACACACCAAAACAGAGTTATTATCCGACTCTGACCCGGCTCCTCCATTACCATCTCCATGACGATCACCCGAACCCGCGCGACTGTGGGAATGCCGCCTTTTTGCTCCTCTGCATTTCAGCCCAGGTGCCTATACCACCCCCCCCCCACCCCCCCCCCCGAGGATTCTGGGAACTGAAGCACTGAGAGGGCGTGCACATTATTAGCCTGGAATATTCCCTACGGTACAACGAGGCCAAGCGCGTTCCGGAGCATTCCCGAGCCTTCAGCTGAAGTTCAACCCGAGAACAGACTTTTAAAAAAAAATTATGGGTATATCCAATCAACTGCACGAGGGGAAGAGGAGAAGAAAAAAAAAGAAAAGAAATTGCGAGGCGGGGAGTGTACACACACCAATTTAATGGGTTAGTAAGGCGCACGCAGACGCTCGGAACCTCACGCACGGGGTCACGGGTTAGTTGGGTGGAAGGGATATCAATTCCTCAGCGAGGTGCGGGAGGCAGCCGGCTGTTTGCTCGCGAATGCAAAAACAAATAGCAGAGCCCTCGCGCACAAATGAACTCCAGACAAATGAGACGGGCTCTCGAACAGGGCCGAGCCTTAAGCATCTGCTCTTTCTTATCTTCCCTTCTGCCGTTTGCCGGTAATGGCCGATGACAATAATTAAACGGGCTATTGACGTCAGTAAAACCCCGCTCAGCCTCCAGACGCGCTCCCGTCGCGCGTGTGTGTGTGTGTGTGTGTGTGTGTGTGTGTGGGTGTGCGTGCGCGTACCTCCGCATGCCAGACACTGACCCACTTTAAAATTACTCAGAACGCTGAGGATCCGTAATGGTGCGCCACGCGTGTCTCTTTTAACAGCTAACATCTGCAAAAAAAAGGTTCCCGGTAACGGGCGTGCTATAAATCACCTGCCTCGGCCTGTCAGCTCTGACACCAATTTATCCTCATTAGTGATAGCTGTCTGTGCGAGCTGAGACAGACATATTACTCTGCTGGTTGTGTCGTAGTTGCGTTTGTGTACAGTACTGCCACACAGAATAAGCCCTTTACTTTTTTTCCCCCTGTTGTTCCGGAAGCCTCTGGAAGGTGATGTCATACTGTACCTCCAAGCAGGCTGATCCTTATGGCTATTTACAGACCACGCTTAATTGATTTTTGTGACTGTGAAGCACATTTATGTTGTGTTTTACATTAGTATACATCACACAGAAATACACAGCATCCAATTTTTTACTTTTCACGTTAATGCCGCAATGGATCATGGGAAGGCTAATCATCCTCATCCATCACACAATGTGAAGTATTATACTCATGACCATCAATTGAGTGTTGACTATTTCTGCCACGACACCTTACAGGTTAGCCTCTTGGAGAGTGGAGTACCTTGTTCTTCATGTAATATCTACAAGCCTACTGAAAGTAAAATAAAAACTGCATACCAACTATGAAAAGAACATTATTACATTTTTTTTTTCATAAAACCTTGATCTGCAAAATTAAAGAGTTTTGATTTGCTTTTTGTGTTCTGAAAAGCAGTTTAGTTTTTTTCTTTCTTTACAAGAGCAGAGCCGGTACAGTCTTAAGATCAATGGAATTAGCATTCAGGAAGAAGGTGTTTCAAAACGCTTTACAGGCCTACCTTTTTTTTTTTTAATCCGGTGTTTTGTGTTCTTTATCACTGTACAGCGAGTGACACTGAAATGCAAGGCTCTCTCATTTCTGTAATAATATTTACAAATCTCTCACTCGGGTGTGTCACAGAGACGTCCCGGGTTAATTGAGCCGAAACACCGGCTTTGACCAAACGCTCCTCTGACTGCCCCTTCAGCTCCTTCAGTACGGCTCATATCAGACCATAACATAGAAACACATTTTAATTGTTTTAATTGAGTCATTATCGTAGGCTGAGGTCGAACAACAAGGTCGTAAGAGTTCATTCGACCGAATTCAGAGGTAGACATGGTTTCCAAGCGACAATTTTCAGAGATATGTGAGTTAAAATGATCAAAAAGTGAAGGTTTTAGCTTTATTATCAGTAAACTCAAAGTGAAACATGACCCCTTATATTTGATTCAGCTTGTTGCACATCTGACTTTCTCTTTCTAAAGGAGGTGGCCAAAGCTCAGCGCTCAATTGCTGGGACACAAAATGCCTCTCAGCAAAGAACGCGCTGTTCAGAACAGACTAATACAAATTTCCACACTAAGCTCAGTGCGGACACAGTCGAAATTTCAGCCCACTTTAAGCTCTTTGTCTACTTTCAATCCTCCTCCAATCTTTTATATGAATAAATCCAACGTGATAAATCCCCTCCTCGCTTGGCAAACAGGCTAAACGTGTTCTACAGCTTCCCACGTAATTCAATCAAGGAAGCTAATGAGACAGCGCAATGCCATCTCAAGCCCTTTTTATCCCAAGAGCAAACCGAACTTTCTGTATATCTCATTACCACGAGCTGCAGTACCGCTTCTTTCCTACAGAGGGCAATTTTGTCGCGCGGCACCTCTGAAACAGCAAGAGAAAAAAAAGTACAAAGAAGAAATAAATATCTGTCTTGAATTTTTTTGCACTGTGCCAAAACAACCACTCTTTCTTTAGTGCCTTGTCTTAATTAGGGTACACAATATATTATTTGGCTCCCGCCTGGACACAAAGTCGCGCTGGTCATTAGCGCTGAAGAAACAGTTTTACTCGTCGTGATTAAAGGAAACGAACCGCAAGCGCACCGGGCGGACGGAGCAGGGCGTCGGCGAAAACGCCGCCGACGGCCGTTGTCACGGACGCGGGTCGCCCGGGTCCAGACCCGTCATCGTCCACGGCGCCGCCGAGCGCTTCCGTCTCCATCAGACAGGAAATGCGCGTTTGGGGGGGGGGGGGGGGGGGGGGGGAAACCCCAGCCTTTACACGGGCACAGGCCCTGCATTGAACCCACGCAGGTGATTATGTCACTGTTACGATCGGCACTGCGCCCTAGTCTACAGCGCCTCAAAGAAAATCACCCCCAAATCTGAAGCATTAAGCGCATTTTGTGCGATGCTAAGAAATTTGTTTTAGCAAAGGAAATCCGGGCCCGTAATATTTAGCAGGGTGACCCACCGTGAACAAAAGCTGGATTTATTTCCAGTGTTGGGAGGCTACACGTTGTCAGTTTTCCCTCATTGTACGGTTTTTGCCACTGCATTTCTCTGAACGCTTCTGAAAGCATTACAAAAATTCTCATGACAACACAGCCAGCGAAGGACGGCTGATTCCGTCACACTATTCTACTCCATAAACCACCCCCCCCCCCACCCCCCACCCCACCCCCCATTTCCGCATGTCGTTCCGTACATCTCAATTTATAGCCGTGCCATCGTAAATTCAATATGCGGTGCTTAATGATGAGATTTCACATTAAATTCCACTTAGTTCCCCTTTGGGCATACTGCGCTGGACGTAGCTGACGGCCTGTTTCCTCTCTTGGGCCTGACCTCCCGATCCCTTCCTGGTTAATCTGATTGGACAGGATAAAGAGCAGGCCCCGTATTTTGTTAGCGCTCATCCACTGACGGCCAGGCATTGTTTTGTTTTGTTTTTTTCCCCAAGCTTCCATCGCATGCAAATCGTGTCAGCTTTTAAACTGGGACCAAGAGCTAAGCCTTAGCAGCTCACGGGAACTGAGCTAATCCTAATGTGTGCAACACTGAACCATCCCTTACCTGGCAACCATGGAGCATTTCAGCACTGCACAGAATGCTTCGCTATCCTACCGATGCGCTGTTGTTTATCAACCAGAACACCAAAGGGAACCTTTCGGTCACTCTTCGTTGTAATAGGGAACTTGATTTTGATGCACCACACGCACGACATTCTGATATCAATCCGGGCACCACTTGCTCATCCACCAGAATGTTAAGCAAATGTTAAAAAAGGTCATCTAAACAAAACAGCAATATCTCTCTGGTTTTCTTTCACCACTACTTCTTTGTGAGGACAGTCCGTGGGGACAACGACTCCCTTTCCCCTACAACATGATAAGTTACATCAGTGACCAGTTTGGACACCGTGTCCGAAGTTTTCATTTTTTCTATCCATAATCAAAGAAATCCTACGGGACTGTGTTTTTCCTTTCGTCTCAAGAAATAAATGGACAAAACAAGGAATAAATGAAATCCATGGTCGCTGGGTACATCTTCCACTCATACATCAGTGTCAGCCAATCAAAGCACTGGAATTCCTTGGCTGCTCATTCTTTTTTTTTGGGGGGGGGTGGCTTAACAGGCCTTGCTTATTAGAAAGAAACACACACAGGGTCGTGTGCATCGCTCTTCATTTGCCAGGGCATTGGAACACGGCTGGTTGGAGCGCGCGGACTCACCACACCGCGACCCCCATGGGTCGTCTCCGAACCGACCGTTTCCATGACAACGTGACTCTAAATTTAAGGTCCGAAAGTTTCCACCCTTTCCGATTCGGCGCGTCTATCCAGCTTTGAGCCTGCTCCGGCGAAGAACGCACCTGCCTCCTCAAGACGCACGGCATGCTGGGTATCCGTCAGGTGCGAAATGAAGAGCATTATCGAGGTGTGGGGCACACACGGGCAACGGAAGTGTGCTTGCGGGTGGCTCATCTGGATTCCGAACCAAAAGCATTGATTATCAAGGCAGGGAAATCAGTGACATCACGCAGAGTGAATTGGAAATGCTGCGAAATGACATTCCGACAGTGTTAACCGTGACTGTGTCAGAAGGATTAGGAAATTCCTTCATAATAGCCCTTCAGTGATGCTTATTTATTCCCTAAAGACAAGCTTAGCACTTCTCACAGCTATCGAAATTCTGGTTCAATTTTGGTTAAGAGCACAATGATTAAATAAGAATAATAAAAGTTTCATGCACACATATTCATATGAATATATTTCAACTATCTGTAAATACACTTAAAGCAGTGGGGAATAATTACACAAGGGACATTTATTTATTTATTTATTCTGAGATTTTTCTTTATAGTTTTTAGAGCAGTCAAACAAAAAACACATTAAAATTAATGTACAAAAATATGAACGTCTGAAGACAAAAATAAAAAATAAAAAAAACCTGTAGACTATTAATAATTCATGGTGACTAAATAATCAATAATCCTTTGATTTGCTTATCTCGCCCTTCTCTCCGCACCGTTTGTGTGGATTTGGCATTATCCATGTCACACGGTTGCTCATTTATGTGTTACAATAGCACGGGTGCATTATGCAAAAACACATTTCCATAAATTTGCATAATAAAAGGGAATAATAAGTTAGGTGCCTTGATCAGTAATTAAAGTAGGCTCAAGCAGAAGACAGATTACAAGGCTATGAGTGTACATGTGTTTTTTCATTCTTCTTCTTTTTTTCCCCTCACAGAACATCCTTAAAGGAATTCAATAACTGCAGAAACTAAAGGCTAAAACATCCCAGTTGACTTTCTACAAAGTCAACAAGTGTCAAATAAGCGTCATTTTGAAATGACATTCACACCCCCCCCCTGCAAAAATCCCCGTCCAACACCGCACCCACCCCCACCAAAAAAAAATCATCCAGAGAACATCAATCTGCAATTCATGTAATCTTTGCTAGAACCCTAAGCAGTACTTAGTTTAAATAATCCCTTTATACTTTTAATTAATCGCCAATATATCAAAATAGCATCCACACTGCACACAAATCCATTTGTGAGAGAGTACACTTTGGATGTGATTATTTTTTTTATAAATGAGAAAGAACAGATTTTATACATAGTACTGAACCCAGATAATGGCAAATGAATTTTACTTTCAAATTGAACCAAACACAAGCTATTCTTTGGGTTCAAGTGTTATCAATACAAATGACTAAAGGCTATAATTTCAGGTTCTTCAGCTCTGATGTAAACTTCTAAAAAAAAAAAAAAAGCAATTAAACTATTAAAATTAGTATTTCACATCATTAACTGAAATCCTTTCCCAAGGTACTTATTTTAAACAAGGTTATTGCCTACATCCAAAACAAAATCTCATCCAAAATTATGGGCATTAATATGGACTTGGTCCTCAATGTGCTGCTATAACAAACTCCACTCTTCTAGGAAGGCTTTATACTAGATGTTGGGCCATTGCTGCAGGGATTTGCTTCCATTCAGAAGAACATAAGTGAGCTCGAGCACTGATTGGGCGATGAAACCATGAAACAGCCCCAGACCAAGGGGTGCCCAGATACTTTAGGTCATACAGTGTATCTGCACAAAGTACACTTTCAATCTTTCACTGAGCTGCTAGTCACCCAAAACGCTGGCAACAGTAGACTCAACCAATGTAAACAAAAGGTTCTGCTGCCTGACATTTATGAGAGACAGAGAGAGAGAGAGAGAGAGAGAGAGAGAGATAGACAGATAGAGAGAGAGAGAGAGGGAGGGAGAGAAGCAGTGTGAGAGAGTGACCCTCCCTCACAGTCTCTGGCAAGTCAAGCAGAGGACAAAATGAACAAATCTCTCTATACAACCATGGTCACTCAAAATTCAGTGGGCATACCTCAAATGAAGAATGGGGGGGGTGATCATTACCCTAATTACTTCTGCTAGTATGCTGACTGCTAGTATTACCACCCACCCCCTCCCAAAAAAAGACTAAAATTAAAAATTAAAAAAAAAATTCAGCATTCATACTATAACGCGAGGCCTTGATGCATTGAAACCAGAGATTATTAAGAGCAAGAACCACAGTGTTGCCATTTCTTTGAGGAGCCGAGCGTTTAATATTAATGAAACAGATTTCCTCTGAAAATGAGGAGAGAGAAGCCTGTGGAGGAAGTGTGTGTTAAAGAGCAGAGGATTGGGTAATTAGACTGAATGTTCATTGGCTATTCAGGAGTTAACTTCCCTTTGCTTCCCTCTTCTCTTTTTGTTTTTTTTAAAGATTTCATTTGGAGCTCAGCTGCAACAAACCTTTGTGGATAAGAGAGCTGCCAAAACAGGGAGGAAGGTTTCTAGGGGGTAATAATTTGCACTAGCTGACTCAAGCTGGTATTTATAAGCTATCTTTAAGCCACCGCTGGCACAATCTACATTGCCATGGAGATATGACGGCCACAGATTGTGCTGAAAAGGATGTGTGTGTGTGTGTGTGCATGTGTGTTTGCATGCGTGTTTATGTGTGTGTGTGTGGGTGTGTTTGTGAGTGTGCGTGGTTGTGTGTGAGTCTGTGTGTGTGTGTGTGTGTGTGTGTTTGTGTGTGCATGCGTGTTTGTGTGTGTGTGTGTTTGTGTGTGCATGTGTGTATGTGCGTGTGCATGTTTGTGCGTGAGTCTTTGTGTGTGTGTGTGTGTGTGTGTGTGTGTGTGTGTGTGCGTGTGCATGTTTGTGTGTGAGTCTGTGTGTGTGTGTGTGTGTGTGTGTGTGTGTGTGTTTGTGTGTGCGCATGTGTGTGTGTGTGTTTGTGTGTGTGTGTGTGTGTGTGCGTGTGCATGTTTGTGTGTGAGTCTGTGTGTGTGTGTGTGTGTGTGTGTGTGTGTGTGTTTATGTGTGCGTGTTCCTCATTCCGACAGGCCAGTCTACTGGAGGCTAACCAAACACAGACGGCGTTCGTTTTGTTTTGCCAGAGCACAAAGCAGCGAAAGCAGGGGACACTTCTGACACTCGTCAATCCTTTGTTTTCTTTTCGCTCCCTTTTTCTGTGTACGCCAGGTAGTGTGCTGTGAGTGGGGAGGGATGACTGCCGCCTCGTTATTTATGATGAGTCTGGGTGGGGGGGGCGGGGGGGGGGGGGAAGGGGGGGGGGGCTCCACAAAAGAGCGGGAGGAATCCGCCGAGGCTGCAGCTGTTACGGACACGACTCCCCGCTGAGGCCTTCACCGCCGCTGCCAAAGCCACGGCCGTCCGCGTCCGCGGCAGCACCGCTCGGCTGCGACACAGCAGCGCCGGAGGAAGAAAACGCCGGAAAGCGTGCGCCGGCCGTACTCTGAGTCCGCTACCGACATACCCAAACGGTCCGGGGCCTCGCAGAAAGACGTGAGCAAGGCTTTATAAAATCGATACGTCGACTGAGGTTCGCCGGATTCGTCCTCGGTCCTTAATGTCCGCCTCTTCTCGTTCGGATCTCAGAACCGGGGGGGGGGGGGGGGCATTGCGAGAAAGGAATCAGAACTACCTGAAGAACCCGCCACCTCCGGCTCAACGCACAAACGCATCACCAAGTCCTCCCAGGTGACTTTGGGATTGGACTTTGGGATCTAAGCAACGGTGTCAGCAGATTCAAAATCTTCAGAGGATCAACTGCCATTTTCCCTCCGAAAAATAACGCCGCCATTTCACTCTCGCCAGAAGTCCGGTCGCGGTTTCGCTTCGCGTCGGGCCCCGACGGTCGGCGGCTGGAGATGGCGGTCGATTCTTAAAGGGCCGCACACACACACACATATTGAACTGACAATCTCACGCGAGAGAGAGAGAGAGAGAGAGAGAGAGAGAGAGAGAGAGGGAGGGTAACGAGGCAGCGAAAGCTAATTTCAGCGATCCATGCAGATAAGCGCTGGATGTCAGGTGCCGTAATGCCACACGCACTATAACGCCAGTCTATTACAGAGCACTCCAGCTGAAGGACAGGCTATCAGGTTCCCGTTGAGAGACTGGGAGCCAGTTCAAACAGATTAAGGTTATATACGCTCCTAAGCCTGTTTTAGCTCATTGAACAGGGCTTGCTAAATGTTTGCTCTGACTCCTATCTGCCTAAGAGCCTGTGTCTGATGCTTGACAGCAAATGTGAACATTATATATATATATATATATATATATATTAACAGCCATTTGTGCCATGGTTATTTTACTCCCAGGGTCAGAAATAAAACGGTGCATGAACAAGTCCATATCTGCCCATGTATTAATTGAAGTGTTGCAACATCCCGACGTGTGTTTTATTTCAGTATATTTCTGTAAATTCCATTAGGATCTTTTTTTTTTGTTGCCCAAAGCAATAGCAACAAATGAGAGGTGGACAGTTGGGCCTACTCTCATATCCTCAGCCCGCAGGGACTGCCGCGATCATCAAGTCAGATTTATCAGAAGGCTCTGAACCACCGCAGATACGTTTCTTCCTGTGCCTAACGAAGCGGACTGAAGGCCCTTGATTCCTGAGGAACGGGCGCAGTTTCCGCGCTCCCGAAAACGACGTTCGATTTACGGAGCGCAGGAGCGCGCGGACGTTTCGCTGACTCGATTACGGAGTCGCTGCTTTCTACAACGCTCAAATTATCACTCGGGTCGGACGGCGGCAATGAATCATCTTCATCGGTAATAACGGAGGAGGAGGCAGATGTTTGTCAGAAGGGCCCCGCGTTCTCGGAGCAGAACAATGCTTCGTAACGGGACCAGACCATTTAGCCCATTTAGCCTCATCATTTTGTTCTAGCCTCTACTGTACCTGCTGTGACGTCTTACACGCGTACAGGGCCTCAGCTTCTGAAGTGGCTCCCTGTATTGATAATGCGATTGATAATGAGGGGCTGGGGGAGGGGCTTCTGTGTCTATGTCCAAACTCTCAGGTGAACAAAAGTCACGTTGACATATCTTCTGTAATCCACCTTATTTTTGCATATTTAGAACAGATTCCCATTTGGGGCTGAATTCAGCACAGCATGTTCGCCACGGAGCTCCACCAAAAACATCTTAAAAACGTGTTTTAAAAAAAAGGCACCGAAGGTCAACTGAAAACGAGCTGCAGTAATAGAAGACACCGGACTGTGCAGGGGAGACGACCTGAAGTGTTTCATCTTTCTCTGATGCAGCCATAGCCGCCTCTCCAGATGTCAGCTATGAATCTCTCTGACAATAATAATAGTAGTAGCAGCAGCAATAATAATAATAATAATAATAATAATAATAAAACTGCTAGCAAATCCAACAAAAAATGTGTGCAAATAACTACACAATCCACAATGTAACAAACTAAGTAGAATGAAATTAACTGCAGATTTCTGTTGTTCCTGGCAACGGCACACCGTAGTATAAATTCTCTCTTGGCACAACACCGAGGCCTTCTGCCACCCGAGTACCTCAAAAAGCCTGTGAAAGTCCCTGATTTACGGTTTATATACTCACATATATTTGTTATTGAGCACATTGTCCACCCCTGCCTGTGATCTTTGTGTGAATGCTGTTTTTTCCCCCAGGCTTCTGTGATTGCGGATAAGTGATTACTATGATATAATACCAGTGCTTTTTGACTGCTGACTATTTTGACAGGCCTGGCAGAAATTGATGGCTCGCACTTTTGACTGGATGGCTGTGTTTGACTAGTGTTTGAAAGGCTGACAAGGTGCCAAATTGTTTGGAAAGTGCTGTTCCGATTATGCGTTTCCCAGCAACTGCAAATGCAATATGTTCTACCTGACAACGAAAAGTCACACTGAATGTTTAGAATGCCAGAATGCGACACAATCACCATGCTCAAAATAGTCCTGAAGTTGCCAGTTTAATTAAAATTCAGGTCATGACATATCAACAACAATTTCTGAGCATTATGATTTAATAACTATTTAACAAATAAGCAACATTTACATACATGGAGTCCAACAGCCCCACTCTTTTATATGGTATATCATGTGTTTATACTTATATAGCGTGCTATATTGTATTTTACATATATATATATAACACTGAATACTTTATAAGCAGACAGTATCAATGAAACCACAGAGATTACATTTTTTAAAACAACATTTTTGCCAAAAGACTCGCCAGACTAGCACTAAAACCTGCCAGAGCTGAAGGCACTGCGGGTCACCCTTCTTCTTCGTGATTGGCTTAATGCCACAGAGCACCCACGCATCACCTGGCTATGGTCCTCAGGCCATGCAGCATCACATCAGACGCTCGAGCTGAGGAAGGACCTTTGGGGGTGTCCCTCGCAGTGCCTGCCTATAAAGGCTGGCACTTCCGCGGCTTTCTCTCCTCGGCTAGCGCTGGGCTCCAGGGCTGGCCTCCGGGCTGAGCCGCCTGCTAGCTGCTAGCCTACGGCGTGAGTATCAATAGAGGCGGGCAGGTCACGGGAACCCCCGGGACAGTGCAGCGCAGCGAGGACCAAGGGGAACGAGGATAAACATAACCACCACTCCAGGCAGAACTAACAATGGACATATTTTTCTCTTTTTAAAAATTAAATAACAATTCTTATCTCATTCACTATTTTTGTTGGGTGATTGTTCCCAAAAAAGTTAATTTCCTGGTTCCCAGGAAGCCTACCGTACATTAATGAACTACAGGTACAAGAGAGGTTTCATTAGGGTTTGGGGTGAATAATGATGCAAAATAGTAAGTAAAAGTAAATAGACTAATCTTCTACTTTTTTACTTATATTGCCCTGATAACAAATACCCACAAAAAAAAGATGTACTATAGCTTCACTTTCAAAGGATACTTTGTCCAGTTATTGACTTTTATAAAGAAGTATACAGTGGCTGTTTAATACAGTGGAGAACCTCCTCTTCCCTCCAGAATGGCCTTGGAAATCTTGGATTCATGCTGTTTATGCCAAGACCTGACCATCCACATTTTGCAGCCAAAATTTCACAGACAGATCTTTAATCATCCAGTTTTGGTGAACATGTGCCCACTGTGACCTAGTCTTCCTGTTCTCGGCTGAGAGGAACCCAGTGTGGCATTCCGCTGCTGTAGCCCATCAACGTTAAACCTGCAGAG
This sequence comes from Anguilla pacifica, assembly GCA_039654925.1. Taxonomy (NCBI): domain Eukaryota; kingdom Metazoa; phylum Chordata; class Actinopteri; order Anguilliformes; family Anguillidae; genus Anguilla; species Anguilla pacifica. The sequence goes on along the minus strand of CM077289.1, from coordinate 7,839,393 downwards.
CAGTCAGATGCCCAAACGCACACCACTGCTGTAACCAGCCATTATTAGACCATTTCTAGTCTTTCTCTTAGTCTGAAGGACTCTGTCGATTGTCCTCTGGCCACTCTCATTAAAAAGGTGGGCAAGACGTTGCTTGAACCCTTCAACCTAACACTTCCATGCACATGGCACTACAGTTATTACAAGATGACACAACAGATGATGCCGGTTTATGTCAAATGACATAAAGCTGTCATCACCTTTATGTCATTTGACATAAAAACTGAAATCATCTCTTATGCCATCTAGTGACAGCTGTTATGTTAGCCGTATGTGGAAGGGTTCAAGTAAAGTGTTACCACAAGGTGTTTATTCGCCCACAGAACTGTCACTCATGGGATGTTTTTTTTTGTTTTGTTCATCACACCATTCTCTGTAAACTCTAGAGACCGTAATGCGCGAAAATACCAGGAAGGCAGCCTGTTTCTGCAATGCTGGAACCACCACTACATTTGACACCAACAATCAACAATCATACCACGGTCAACATTGCTTAAATTATGAGTCTGGCCAATTCTAATGTTTGGTAGAACAACAAATAAACATCTTTACCATGTCTACATGCTTTATATATGGAGATTTAGCCATAGCAGGCTATTTGTGTTGATGTTGGTGTATCTAATAAAGTGGCCATTGAGTGTATATTTATGCATTTTTCCCCATGTAGTTTATATATACATTATATGCAGGGAGAAGATTTATTTAGCTTTTTTTCTTCAAATGCTTAATGTGCCTGGAAGTAATGTAATTTTTGCAGTTTATGAAATATTGCGTGACATGCAAAAAGCCAATTTTCATTTTGAATTGATTAATTTGATTAATCTGGTTGCATGTACCTTCAAGTGGAATGTGACATTGCTCATATTCTAGATTGCTGATTCAAATGAGATACTGTACAAGACCTGGGGGTTTGTGACAGATGAACATATGTAAAAATAAAAATAATATATGTAAAAATACATAAATACATTTTAAAAAATAAATATGAAATTCTAAATTACCCTAAGGGTTTACAGATGTACTGCAATGAGTGTCAGGTGTGAAGCAGATCACAGATGAGGCACGCAGGAACAGAAACGCTCTCCTTCCCCAGAAATCCCAGCTCAACGCGGTGGTTTATCAGAAAGCTCTGCCCTCAATTTAGCGGACCGGCACGCGCATCCTGGAAATGAAATTCACCAGAACGCTCGAACGGCGTGTCGTACATCTCGAATGCACCCTCTGAGACAGGTGGCGGTGGCGGCGGCAGCTAACTCGCCATCGGTGCATTAATGCTGTGTTAGCCTACGAGCTTTGCTGTGCTGCGAGCTTTGCTGTGTTATTTCTGATTTGGCTCACACTTAATCAGCGTAGTTTTCATCAATAACAATCAGCATGAAGGTTTCCAACATTAGGTACAAAGGCTCAGCTCCTCAAAAAATGTGTAGGATAGCTATAACCTGGTCTTAAGTACAGGTTCTGTGTTCTGCTATGAGTGTTCCTGGCTATTGATTCAGCTCTAAAGAAAAGACTCCAAGGCAGAATATATGGGCCTAATTACAAACTCTGTTAGACTCGCACACATGCATATACTGAGTAATGACAACACCGGATTCTTACAGAAAAAGTTTTGATGCAATTTCTGCACATTCTGCCAGTCGTATAACAAAGCAGCCTTAGTTAACTGATATTTATATCCACATTAGGAACCTATTTATACAAGATAACAGGGTGGCATGCAAAGAGCTTGCAGCAGTATGCAATGAGCCGAACCTCTCCAGCACAGTGTCCCTGCCGAGCGGCGTTAATCACCAGTGTGGCGTCTTTTGTTTTTGCCAAAATAAATTCGTGCCACAAATAAAACTGTCAATTTTCTCCAGACCGGGCAGAATACAGTGTTGCTTTTTTCTCTCTCTAAGCTCTACTTCTTCAACTTGTTTTCCCCTCTGTACATCCGCAACTTCTTCCTCTCTGTTGTAACTCAGCAGGAAAAAAAAGAAGAAGAAAGAAAGAAAGAAAAAGAAAGAAAATCCGCTGTGCAAGCCTGCAGGGCCTCACCCTTACGCCGAGACGACAGTAACTTTCAAAGACAGACGTGAGCGTAGCCTCGCAGGTGGACAGCTGGCGCAGGGCACTGGAAGGATGGATGCCCAGTCAGATGCCCCTCCTCTGGAGCGCCCTGGCGCGCTCCTCTCTGGCTGTGGCAGGGGAGGGCGGAGCATGCGCACGCCATCTGCCGCGGAGGCGAGCGCGCCCAAGAACACGACCCAGCATCTGCGACCCAGCGTTCGCAACCCAGCGTCCGCGACCCAGCGTTCGTAACCCAGCGTCCACAACCCAGCGTCCGCAACCCAGCGTCCGCAACCCAGCGTCCGCAACCCAGCGTCCACAACCCAGCGTCCGCAACCCAGCATTTGCAACAGGGCCCCGTCAGATGGGTCGGGGCCGCCGGCGTCCGAAAATGAGGCTGGGGGGGTGAACGCGCGACCGCAGCTCCGGAATGAAACAGGGGAACTGCGTAGAGCAGAGGGGGCGGCCCGATGACGTGCCTAAGGGGGGGGGGGGGGGTGTTGGGGCATCCCGAGCCGTCTCGATCAATTCCGAGCGCCGGCACTCTCCTGTCATCTTCGGACGCGCCCCTGACGTTGAGCTATCGACGGTTAGCGCCTCGTTTCTCTGTTTTGATTAATGGGCAGGCTTGTGTTTTCAGCTAATCCATAAGCGGGCCTTTGCCGTGGTGATGAGAGACGAGAGATCAATCCTCACGTTCCCTTTCAGGTCCGCCGAGACGCTGCTCGCTCTCTTTCACCATTTCACCCAAATGCGCTCACTGCAGACTCCTAGTTTCAAATAAAAAAATATATATTATGCAGCCTGCTTATCTGATATAACCATCCGACATCCCCAGTGTGTGTAAGACAACACACACAAAGCTAATGTAACAATAGCAAACTGGCAAATCTCGGGTGATGCAGGGTTGAAATCTGAAAAAAGGATGCTTTGATTCTCCTGCTCATCTTATTCACCTTATTAATCTGCTGTTCTGAATAGCAGACTGAACATCTGGGCACCTGGGAAATGTAGTCTGAAATGGTTTGCCTTCTACAGTACTACTGCGCTGTGTATGAGAAAGAGTGACTCACAGGTGAGGCATTCATCTCATTTTCGGCAGTGTGAAAGAACACCCGTTGAAGAAGAAAAAAAACCCCCAAAACTCATAAATTAGCCGGGAGAATGAGGACACCAATCTCAGAATCCTGACCGAGAACTCAACCCTTTCGTTCTCTATCGTCCGGGAGCAGCGCTCACTATAGAAGGGCGAGATGTGCCATCGACACACCAGATACTGTGTTTTTCAAATTCAGCCTCTCTGGGCGACTGCCCTCTTTTAAACAAAGTGGCCACATGGGATAAGTATGTGAAAGCACGCAACATACTTCTGTTATGAAACAAAGACATTAGTTCACATTGTGTTGTGTGGGGAGTGACTAAAAATAGCACTTAAGAGAGAGAAAAAAATCAGATGCAAGTCACATGGATAGGTATTAAGACATGCATTGGATTTAGGGGGTTGAAAATATCCAATTCAATGTGATTATTTCCTGTTTACACTTCAAGGAAAAGAGAATATAAATACTAAACATATGAAACAAAAAATTACTTCAAACTGCCTGTCTTAACAAATCCTAGTCTGTGTTAGAAACACCCGTTTGAATCGGGAACTTCACCTTAGACCTGCTTTCGCTAAGTTGATGTGATTGGTTAAGAAATATAGCATATGTCGCAACAGTGGGTGGGGTTTATGGCTCAGAACAGCACCGTTTCCACCACGCTGATTAATCTCCGCCCTTTACACTTGATTGGTTAAACAATCCCTTGCTCTCCCTAGCAACCCAGATTCCCCAGGTCATCGACCAAAATGGGAACTGTTTCACAGGCGACCTTTCTAGTAGAATAAAGGTCACGCGAGCAAATAAATACAGATCACGCATGAAGTTATACGGCAGTGTGTAAATAACTGGGTTGTGGGGGCAATGTTATTTGACACTGTTTCAATAAAGAATCCTGATCAAACTGTGGTTGTAGTGTGAGTCACCCCACGAGCCACTACGGCCAGTGAATACCCAAACACATTTGTCCATCTGCTATTCTGCGAGCGAAGGTCCATGGTCCTAAAAGGGTATTTAAAAGAAATAAATAAGCCCCTTTTATCCAGGCCCTTTTACCTGTCTCTATCAATAAGGATCTCTGGCTGAAGTTACGTACAGGTACGCTCAGCGCCGAACGAGGACGGGGGAGGTTTAGCGTGGAGCGGAAGAGGTCCACGACCCCCGCTCACCGACGGATTTAGCGCTCGCTGCATATGACCTCCAGATGCAGGGGGTCAGAGAAAACCGGCTTTCTTCGTGGCAGTTTCTTTGCCGCTGTCTCGAAACTCCTGCAGAATGAGCAAAGAACCCCGCAAGCGCTAACTGGCGAGAAAGGAGCGTAACTGCCGCTGCTCTGAAATCCCGAGTCAAGGCTTTTTGACAATTTTTTTTTTTTTTTAGCAATTACCTTCACCGCTGATGGCACCGTGTCGCTCCGGTCCAGGAATGTTTTTCACAGCGAGAAGCATTTCCAATTGAAGCGCACCGCCCCGTCTGGACCTTTACAGGTGGTTAAGAACAAACTCTTTTGGAAGCAGGACACCAGGCTCGTCGCGGTAGTGTCCAATGACTGCGCTCGTTATCGGAAATGTGAGAGCAAAAACTTTTGCCAAACTTCGCGGAAACTCTCCAATTCATCTTCTGTTGTCTCTTGCGCAAGTTGCCCATTTAATGTTGCTGTTCACCCTCTGTGCAAGGAGACCTGACAAAAAATCCTGCTTGAATTTTTCAAGCCTAGACCAGACACTCATAATAGCTACTGGACTACAGTAAACTCAGTAAAAATATGTACTCATCAAAACAATAAGACACAACTTTTGCCAAAGCAGGACTGCAGCAGTTACAGCAAATGCACCTCGGCTGTGCTTCAAACTACTCGCTGTTTCTCCAAGGAATGTTCTGGAAATCCAGCTGGAGCACGGGCAGGTGTGTGCTGCTTTCGTTCGTGATATTCGCCTTCTTCAGGCGCTTTATTTGAGGTTTAGATCAAGAAATACAGAAAAGGATAGAACCGCATGTTGTTGCTGTACTTTTTGACAGTTCTGCTTCTATGGAGACAAAGGGGGAATCAGCTGAGCTGTAACAGCTCTTCTTACAGGAGTTCACTCAGAAGAGGAATTCCCAGACCAATGAAACTCTTCTCCTGGCTAGTGTACCAATGCAACAGTGTGCGTGTCAAGCTAATGTAACTCAGGTGCTAATTCAGGTGAATGGTAAAGTCCAGCTGACAGAGAACTTAAATCTGCAGTACTCTCCTTCATTATACAAACAGCACCTCTTTCCTTAATTGTTTTATTAGCGTATTTTGTTGGTCATATGGTACAATGAAAAACATCCACAGGACAAAACACAGCCACTTCCCCACGCTGACCCCACACAGTGGACCCTGATCGTAGCCAGTGACACATTAGTGTAATGGCTAAACTACCAGATGAATGATTTATTAATGATGAACAGTGCCTTGAAAACTATCGCACCAGGAAGAGATCATCGGATGCCTCCCCCATACAGCATTCTGATCTCATCCCCATAAAAGCAGATTTAGACGCAAGGCCTGGGCAGCGCGATAAATCCACGCGGCGGCCGCCGTGAACTGTGACATTCTCGCGAAACACACCCATTTATTACCGCCGTGCTGCCCAACCCCACACCGGGGGGCACAGATCGGATCTTCATTTTCACCTCAGCTTCCAGTTAATTACGTCTGAATCAGAAGTTATTTCCACCCTCCCCCTCACCCCCCCTCCAACTTCACCGTAGTGTTATAGACTCTGGGAGCTGATACGGGTTTTATTGTAGTTACAGTCATGTCCGCTGTGTCACTTACTCAATCTCGCTGTGGAGATACGCTTAGAGACGCTCACGCTAACAGACATCGGCGTGCGTCTCGGAATGTTAGCCTCCCTTCTGTTAGCAGCAAAGATTAGAGATGCATTTTTTTAAAGCACTTGTTAAAGACAAAAATAATTTTTAAACTGTGGATGGTTACATAAAAGCAGCTTGACGCATGCACGCACGCACACACGCACACACACACACACATTCTTACACTTGCACAAACACCTCTGTGCAGGAACCCCTTTCAAAGGAATCTCAGATTATTATTACATCTAAAGAGGCCCTGTGAATACTAACATTCAATTATCAGCTCAATTAAACCTGGTTAATTGAGAGCTCAGCTGGAGAGGAAGCCAGCTCACACAGTTTGCTCCCAGGGATGCTAAAAATGCTTCTTTCTTTATCAGAGCAACACAATCAAACGCCTTTCCAAAGCGATCAAATACCCTTCCAAAACAAACAAATGACCTTCCACGTCCAAGCTATGCAAACTCGTCGCAGAGACGAAAGGAATAAAAAAATAATTTTATGAAAAATTTAAATAGGTATGCCTGTCATCTAACGCTATCACTATTTTACTCAGCTTGGTATGCGGCCTAATCCTGAGCAACCGGCAAAACAGAAATAGCAGGGTGCAATCAATGCAAACAACAGAAGCACAGTGAAAATACTGCACACAGGGTAGTGAGTGAAAATAGAATGTAATCAGTGCAATTATCCTTAAGGGCAGCATGACTCCAAGATATTATATTCAATGTACCGCTTGATTTGCATTGTTGTACAATCATAGACCATACAAAACATATACATGGACAAAATGACTGTGACGTCACCCGCTGACTTTCCACGGGCTTGCGAAAAGCGTTTTTGAAACCGTGGAAGTGCAGTCTTTTGTGCTGCCATGTTGTACAAACTGGAGCCAGACAATGTGCAGAAGGCAAAAGGAAGAACCATATATGGTCATGAAGTCCAGGCCAGGTCCAAGATCAACCACTAAGGGCATGAATTTGTTCTTTTCCTTTTAGTTTACATTTCAAATGTCTTTTCATCATGATCAAATTAATTTGATGGGGCATTAAAATGAACCCTCAGGATTTTATATCTCATCATGATCATTAAACACGTTAAATTGTTATCCAGAACAAATAATACGATTATATTTTTGCAATACAATATATTAAATACATAAATATACGGTGATAATGTATAAGGTTAAATGTAATGTAGCCTGAAATAGTAGACTGTCTTCCACTTACGGCTGCTTGCCGCTGACCTGTCCATTTTGGGATCTAATTTTGACAAGGAATGGTAGCAAAGCCACTGTGCTGCTGCATTTGATACTGTAACTACCTGAAGTGCAAAATTCCCATAACTGCCTGCCTGTGTTCTATGTTCCCGGAACAGTCCTGCTTCATTCACAAACAACAGTTTCCCCAAAACAAGGCCAGCGTCAGCAGATCTGCACTGCATCTACAGTGCAGCACCGCTGATTAAAACCCACTTAATGAATCACGTGAAGCTCCAGAGGGGGATCTAACAGGAGATGGCCCGAGACTGAACCCGAATCACCGGAATCCCAAGCGAGCTCATTACCACCACTCAAATGAGCAGGACACTTAGCAACGGGGCGGAGCAATGCTGACTGAGCAGTCCATACGCTTCCATCTCTCACTTCCTAGAGGCTGAACCCGAGGAAGAGTTACCCCCAGATACGTTTCCATATAGATACATACAGCACACGCACGCACACACACACATACACACAAACACATACACGTACATATGCATGCATGCACGCACGCACGCACGCACGCACACCCGCACATGCACACACACACGCATGCACGCACGCACACACACATACACACAAACACATACACGTACATATGCATGCATGCACGCATACACACACACACACACCCGCACACACACACACGCACGCACGCACGCACGCACGGACACACAATCAGAATGTATTACATTTTTTTTCTTTCATTTAAGGGGTTTTCAGATTTACAGATTTAAAGAATCAGGAGTTATCGACAGAACATGCCTCTCAAACTATACCGTCTCAGTGTTACACAACTGCACACCAAATGCATTGTGTGCTCAGCCCCAATGTGTTATTTATGTTGGTTATGAAATTTCTGTAGAAGTATAAATGAAGTATAATAGAATTTCGGTGGGGGGGGGGGTTGTAGGAAGCAGGGAGCTCAATAATATGCACCCCTCATGTCAGAAGCGGTCATCTCTCGTAATGTCGCCGGACAGAAGAAGGCAAAGTGGGCCCATTACACCGAAGTAAACAATGGCGGCGTGGTCACTGAACCGTGACGCAAGACAAAACGCGTCCATTACTCGACCGCTGTTCCCCGCTTTAAAAAAAAAAACACAACGCAGCGTACGCGTGTCTGCGTTAAAGGTGCTTCAATACCACGAGGCGATATTTGGGGAAGCGTTCTCCAGAATCCCTTGTGCCTTTCCGCCGGGACGTGACGGCGGCCTCCAGACCGACGCGCCTCACCTGACATTCGGGCTCCGTGGCTGATGCCATTTCAGACGGCGACTCGGGGGGGGGAAATGCCAGCCGTCACTCACAGCGGAGCGGACGGCTCCGGCTGCCATCGCGGCGTCTTGTTTCACCGCGGCAGCCGTGCCATCACAGCCCGCTCCCGCCGCCGAACATCCCACCGGCGCCTTCCGGCTGCGCGGGTTAGCAAAAATTACATCACGGCGATAATTAAATAAAATACTCATTTTAGAAAAAAAACAAAAAAAAACGGAGACGCTCTTTCCCTTTCGCGGCAGAAATAAATCGAAAGGGGAAATGAATGAAATCAGGTCGCGGGTAACACATCCTAACCGTTCCTCTGCATGGAGATCAATTTAATTATCTACTGAATCAATGTTCATACTGGATTATTGATGCAATAACTTCACATGTTATCTGCTGGATGAATGGCTTGAGCTTAATGTGATTTTCGTCCCTCCGGCTGCTTCCTAACTGTTTATTCCACCCTGATTATGTATTAGAGTTTAATATCCAATACTGGCAATAAAGTCAACTGAACTTTTTGATGAATTGATATATTAACATATCCCTGTTACACACATTTGCATTTTAAAATCTTATACATAGAAGCATGTGATAAATATCATTCCCATATTAAAAATATGAAATTATGCATACGATTTATGCACAACTAGGTGTACTGTAAAGCTGCCTGGCTACAAGTTATTTAAGCTTTTCATTGATAAAAAAACAAAAACAAAATTGGACGCTATTCACATACAAGCCAATGCTCCATTACAACAAAGACCGCTAACGACCGATGCTTGATTCAGGAGAAACTAAAATGTGCTGCTCTTACAGTGCGCTAATGAGCATTAAACAAAGACTGCTGGTTGAGATCATGTGACAGCCACTAAATAAGGTCTCCCAGCCCCTTTCAGATGCTTCTTTTGACTCTACATGCATGTTCAGCTGATGTAGGGATGTTTCGTTGAAGGACAACTGCCAGGCAATATATACAATACAGAATACCATTTAATGCTTTTTTTTTGGATGTTCTGTACCTACTGTATTTTGTCTTCCTTGAAAAAATGCATTTTTGCACTGCACCACGTTGGCCCAGGTAAGAGTGACTGTTCCACAAATAAAAAAGAAAAATAAATAAATAAATGAATAAAAACTAGTTCAGCTCAAATGTTTGAATGTAGTGTTTCAATCAGGAATGGCAGTACTTCCCCTGCCCATTGCACCACGGAGAAAAAGGCGGTGTTCTGTGAGGTACTGTAAGTCTGTAAGGGGGGGGGGGGGTGGAGGTAGGTTCTAAAACACAACTGCTTACATTTTGTGCAGAACAGCAAACCAAACAAAAACACCTGCCAAATCTCCCTCTCGCCCTCTAATCTTCCACGAACAGTCAAACAATGCAATGAAGGTGCCCTCAGGCCGGCGAAAATAACATTTAATATCACGTAACTAAATCACACAGGAGAGAGAGATGCAGCTATTTGTAAAATCTGACCCGATTGAAACACAGCGCATAAACAAGAGAGAAAAAAACAGGCAGGGCTCTGGGGCTGCAGCTACTTGGATGGAGCGCTGGGTGGCTTTTCCCCCAGTGGTGCTAAAATACAGGAACTGAAATGACTCAGTCTAAGAGAGAGGGAGGTAGATAAGTTAGTTTGGCAGTTATAGTTACCAGCAGTAGTTCATTAGTAAGTCACTCTTATGGAATTTTAAATATCCTAAAGTGAGTGACTGAGTGAGTGACTGAGTGAGTGAGTGAATGAGTGAAACCGTGAGCGAGTGATTGAGTGAGTGAATCCATGAGTGAGTGAGTGAGTGAGTGAGTGAGTGAGCGAGCAACTGAATGATTGAGTGAGTGAGTGAGTCAGTGATTGAGTGAGTGAGTGAGTCAGTGATTGAGTGAGTGACTAAGTGAGTGCGTGATTGAGTGAGCGAGCCAGACAGTGATTGAGTGAGTGACTGAGTCAGTGAGTGAGCGATTGAATGAGTGAGTCAGTGAGTGAGCAACTGAAGGATTGAGTGAGTGAGTGAGTCAGTGATTGAGTGAGTGACTAAGTGAGTGAGTGATTGAGTGAGTGAGTGAGCGAGCCAGACAGTGATTGAGTGAGTGACTGAGTCAGTGAGTGAGCGATTGAATGAGTGAGTCAGTGAGCCAGACAGAGATTGAGTAACTGAGTCAGTGAGTGAGCGATTGAATGAGTGAGTCAGTGAGTTATAGTTATTAGGGCAGCTAAATCACAGTTGAAAGAGAAGCTGCCAGCAAGATGCAATGCACACTGGGATAAACAGTGGGACAAACAGCTGAGCTGACGAAAGCTGAACTTTATTCTCTGGGAGAATCTACTCTTTTTTTGGCAAATGCCACAGACAGAGACACAGACATCTTAACAAATGGGAGAGTGAGAAAGCTGCTCCAGGATGGATTTAATTATAGCGCTGTAATTAAATCGTTGCCAATCGACTTACTGAGAAGCAGATGCTTCGGCTTCCGTAAGCAAATGGTGATTATATATATATATATATATATATTATATATATATATTGTTTACCTGATGTAAGTCTTATAATCCTGACTTGTATGGGTTTTTTAGAGCTGGTATGTGAGAGTACAGAAGGGAATTATGGATTCTGTTCACCGAGCTCTCCACATCTGCACCGAGGACCAGACAGATGGGCATTTTTAACCTCCATAACTGATTTGTGTAAGAGTTCTGCTCACAGCAACCTAGGTGGCAAACGCATAGAGGATAGGCAATAATAAGGCCTACACTGAGACAGTTATTTAAAGGTTACGTCATTTTAAACTGAAATATTTTTTTAAAAATGTGTTTAGTCCCAAACATTACAGTGTATGTGAACATGTGGGCATAGATGAATATGTCCTAGGATTATTATTTATTTTTTATAAATTGAAAATGTTTCGGTTCCAAACGATGATAATATTTAAAATCTGTTGTCATGACAAACGAACTGCAGTTATGTTTATGTGTTATTTATACTAACTCGAGCAAAACCATCCATTTTCCCACCAATTAAGCCTACACAGCCGGGCTTGTGCACCGCTTTAAGAACCTTCTTTGTAGAGGCATTCTTCCCCATTTAAGTGATTTATAGCAAATTACTGTGATTGCATAGAAGTTTGTGCACCTTCACCTTAAACCACTAATGGCAGGAGAGTAAGAAACACAAAATGTTAAAAAAAAGAAGTAAAAAAGAAACGCACGAGCCTATAAAAGCTTTGCATGACAATTAGTGAGATTCCTGACCTGTCTCGTTGCCATGCCACCGGTGCCAATCCACTGAGCTGAATTCACTCCGGCAACAACAAACTCTGCAACAGTTTTTATTCCTCTTCACGCAATAAAGATATGGTAAAAGTTAGATAGATCAGCATCTGTTTAGAACTTGGCAGCAGCAGAAGTGGGGTTTTTTTTTCTATATTGAATTGAAGAATCCTGTCATCACGATCGCGTGTGCATTTGAATATCAAATGAATGATACCGGCAGATATGTGCAGTTTTGTTTAAATGTGAAATTCCACGGTTTAAATGTGGAAGTAAAATGGATTCCGTTTTTTTTTCTCGTTTTTTTTTTTTTTAAAGGAATGGCTTCAAATGGAGTACACTCTTGATTGGCAGCAAAAAAAACTAAAGCAGAATAAAAAATCTGTGCAAAACTGTAAGAGAAACCGTACTTATGAAGGGTTCGGATTCAACAGGACAGCGGCACAGATAACGAACTTATATGCTTTAGAGACACGTTTGAAAAAGCCTTGGGTTGCATGGAAACACGTGACACAGTGCCTGGTGTCACCTGCTACGGTCAAGGCCGTCTCTGCTGGATCTCTGTTGGATCTGTCTCCAACGGTCTCCAACTCCTCTACAGACATTACCCAAGGAGAACCAACCCATGGGTGAAAGGCGCTTTGGAAACGCGCGCGTTCACGATTGAAACTGATCCTGCTCTCCCTCAGGCTACGGTGCAGACGCCTTCCCTGGAATTAGGCAAGAGTGATTAAGCCCCAGACTCTCTTATCCGCTAAAGCTCACTGTGGGCCCACAGCAGCTCACTGCTCACATATATATATATATGTATATGTATATGCTCTCCTGCTTTTTACTTAAATGTAGTTGTAGGTTTTGCACCTTAAACATCATCAGCATGCAGAGAAGCATCAATAAAATGAACTGACAGCATTGATTCCATCTCAAAGAATGTAGACATTTGAATTTCACCCTTGAACATTTCCAGAAATATCCCATGACGCAACTGTGGCATTGAATTTTCTACACGTTTAATAATTAACTTTGTGCCGAATGCAAATTAGCAATTGGAACAGATGCCAAAGCACAGAAAGAATGAAACACTGAATAGGATGAATGAGGGATGAGACCGGAAGAGAGGAAGCAAAAGGAGACGCAACAAGTTCTATCAGGAAACAGAGCATGGAACTCTGGGACCGGCACATTCCGAAAAACTGTTTGTGTGAGAAAAAGCAATCAAAAGGAGAACATATATATATATATATAAAAACGCTGATGGCTGCTCACAACACATTCGGATGCTTCCATTTCTCCCGCAGAAAAACAAAACAAAACAAAAGAAGTACCCTCTGAGGTTTGGATTTAATTTAGCTTAGAATTCTGGCACCATCGCACGAAAAGCCCACCCACCCACTGATGACTCTCACAAACCGCCCTCCGTCCTCCCCCTCCCTTCGACCCCGTGCTCACACCTCCCCGCCTCCACTCCGAACGCTGATAACCGCGCCTCCCGTTCCTCCCCTCCCCCGCTGCTGCTGATGCTGCTCTTTCACTCACCTCAGGCGGCCCCCTCCGCCTGGACCGACGCCCGAACGATGACAATCCTCCCCCAAGCCGAGATTGCCCCGCCGTTCCCTTTGCCCTTCACCCGGCGCTCGGGCCCGGACCCCTAATCACCGCTCCAATCTCACAAACCCATCACGCCATGACAGGATCCGGTTCCATCCAATCTGTTTCCAAATGCCCCCCCGCCTCCTCCTCCTCCTCCTCCTCCACCCACTCACTCACCCCCCCTCTCTACTCTACTCTAATTCCTATCTCTCTACCGGTCGCTTCCCCTCGGCTTTCAATTTATACTGTGTCACACCGAGGCTAAAGAAAGCAGCTGGTGTCCACAGAATTACCGCCCAGTGTCTCTGCTCTGCATTCTCTGTAAAAAAACCCGAGGACAGGCCTTTCATTAGAAGACACTCAGACAGGTGGAAAGCAGAGAGGGTAGCAGACAGCCGGAGATACGACAGCTGAGAGCGTGCCATGGCAGGGACAGAACCCCTGGGGAATCGCGTGTGGCCCAGCGCTGGCTGCCTTACGGACCGTATTTAGACGGCAGTGACAACCTGGCTTATGCCCTTCACGCTGTCTACGCTGACTCACCATCGGCGTGAACTCTTGCTTATGTAACTACTGGTTTCAACACACGTAAAACAAACACATTATACCGTGCGGACATATGTATTACTCTCAAAAATAAATATTTTTCTTAAATGCATTCTCAGAAAATACAGTTAAAGCATAGGTCTCTACTTTTATATGTTGGCAATAAAGTATTTTGCAATAAGGCATGATGTTAAGCGACTAAAGGGTCAATGGGCAGTGTGTTTTGCTGGAGTTTTAACCTCAGCTTTAAACCCCAAGGCCACAGAACTGCATTACAAATGGAACAGCTAATACAGATTTGGATAGCCGTTACATTTGTAATGCAGTTCTGTGGTCTAGAGGCTTAAACCCAAGCAATGCACGCTGCAATTGACCCACACTGTTTCCGGTAAATCCATGGATAGGCATGCACTGAAACTCACGGGGCATCAAAGGCAAACATCCCTGCCGGTCTCCTGGTAACAGAGGCAGGGATCGAAGCGTGCGCTGGCTGCAGCCTACCTTTGCTGATGTCCTGGTACTCCAGCCACAGCTGCCTCTGGACCTGCTTGTTGGGGTACCAGATGTTGCAGGACTCCTCGAACCCGTACACCGCTTCCTGGATGAAGTGGTTGCCGAACTCCTTCAGGATAGAGACGAAGTCGTTCCGCAGCGTGGCGCCGTCCAGCGAGTGGATGGCGGAGCTGAAGGCTGCGGATGTGACAGGATATGACACACATTAGGTGTTGAGCCTGTGGATGTGACTGGATGTGACATACATTATGCGTTGAGTCTGTGGATGTGACAGGTTTTAAGACAGTTGATGTGACACAGTATGCTTAGAGTCTGGATGTGCCAGGTTTAAAGACAGTGGATGTGACATACAATATATGCTTTAAGTCTATGCATGTGACAACCATCTGCTTAAAGGCTGGTCATGTGATGCAATCACATAATAATAATAATAATAATAATAATAATAATAATAATAATAATAATAATAATAATAATCTTTGAGGAGCATCTTTCAAAAAAAGCATATTTTCTTGATTCAGACATACATACAGGAATATGAGGATGTATATATGTCATTTTCACTTTCCTTACTATGCGCAGGGCTCATCTGTAAAAGACATCTATGATCTCAGTGTGACTCCCTGAACAGATGCAAACCCTCGATGCCTCTATACCTGTCACTGCAAAGCCAGCAGGCTGTCAGAAACACCTTCAAATATATAAACCGCCCTTCGCTGCACACAGAACCTGTCTGCAGCAACTGAAAACATCAAAAAAATATATATACATTTCTTAATCTCAGAAAATGAACCTTAACGCAGAAAATTAAGCTCATTTTAACGCTGCGGAACGTGACAGGCGATCTGCCTTAAGGCTTTCGGACAGGACAGACAGTCCCCCGCAAAGCCAACATGATATCGCCTCTGATTTTTATGTCCCACGTGAAAGTTTACCTTCCGTTTCACCGCCTCAGTAAGACGTTGAAATCCGGGCGTACAGCAATTGCGTTTAAAAAAAAAAAAAACAGATCATTTAAAGGAATGAAAGCCTAACAAAGCAATAAATCTTTACATGCGGTCACTTTAACACCTCAGCAGAGTAGCTTGTACACGACTGCAGAAACAGATCTAAGCGGGGAGAGCCGCTGTTGCCTAACTGCATTGGTCTCGGTGGCACTGCTCTTTCTATTGCTCTGAACAGGGACCAAATACTGCAACGCTTGAGAATCATTTTGTAATCATTGCGTTAGCCTGTTGCCACAATTAGGCAGGAAAGTAATTTACGAATATTCCGTCACTATCCGTTGACGATGCATTATTATTACTAAATTAACCGCTCATCTTTAACGGGTAGCCTGTGCGTCAGAACAGGGCACATCTACGCACACCAGATTTCATGTGTTCGGGTGGGCGATTTCTGCGGGAAATCTGGAAGAAATAAATAAATAAAACCCCCGTCACGACGTTTAAAAGAGATCAGAGACTTGTCAAAGACGAAAGGTAAATAGAAAGGCTCGATCATCAGAAGAGCTCCGACGGACACCGCCTCTCCCGGTGTTTTTTTCGGCGCGGTGTTTTCTGACGGATGTTCGCGCGCCGAGGGTCGCGGGGAGCAGTGCATCACGTCTAAGTGCGCCATTATCGTTCGCCGGCGCCGTAATGCAATATCCTGACCTTCTCCGCCGCCGCCGCGCGCGTGGAGCAAGCCGCCGCGTAATTGGGCACCAGCGGTGGTGGCGGCGGCGGCGGCGGCGGGAAAGGCGGTCGTTAAAGAGGGATGGCGCTCCCGCGAAATCCGCCGCTAAATCAGTAAAACTCCCGCTTTTTTTCTCCCCAGCGAGCCGGAATGAAAAATGAAAACTCAAAATGGCGCCGGGGCTTGGAGAGACCGGCGGAGGTAATGAGACGGAGAAAACGCAATTTTAAAGGTCAGCCAGGACTTTATTCAAAAGGGAGAGGGAACTCTCGCCAGCCGGCGTCCTCAGAAGTGCCAGGTCTGCAGGAACGAGACCCCGCGCCGCGTTAGGAAACACGGAAACGACACGAGGACATTAAAACGCGCCCCCGTCGCGCGGCGCATTCAGGGCACTGAATATTTCAGGAGCGCGGGCGGGCTTGCGCGACGTTCATAAGGCTAGCCGGCTGAATAATCTGCAGCACCATTCTTCCGCCGGATGGGAGACCAGAACCAGAACAAAGACAACGGGGCCCTCAAAGAGGAATGGGTCCACGAGGGCCACATGCAAGAAACAAGGAAAACAGAGCCTTTTTTTATTTAAAGTAAAACAGGAGTTTAACTAAGACTATCTTTGTGGCACTTCTGGTGTTTTCTTCCCTGATTGAGCTTGGAAAGCTGGTCCACTACCTGTGAAGCAAAGCGACCTGCATTTAGCCATTATTCACTGTCAGCACAGCTAGTTTGCTCAAGCACCATTTAGTGTCTGCATTCTCCTGGAATTTCAGTTGCCATAAATCTCTGATTTCCAGGAAAAAAAAAAAAGGGGGGAGCCCATCCAATCAGCAGAGAGCGCATAGTATCCCCTATCGGGGAATATGACTGGTGCTGCAGAGACAGCGGCGGTAAAACGCCTATCACAAATGATCTTCGTGAAGTCATCCTGGCAGGACCTGTCAAAACCCTTTCCCCTGCCTAGCCCCCCCCCCCCCCCCCCCCCCGGCAAAAAGCAACGGGGGTATGACAGCTTATTAGGCCGCAGTGAGGGGCGAAGGCAGATCAGAGCCCGCCCATGCAAATGCAGGCTGCCAACTCTATGCCCTAGGGCAGGGTCACATGACCACGCCTTACCCTTTTTTTTGGCTTCTGAAGCACTGGGCGCACTTTGAGGCGGCCGCCAGAGCGCTTACAGGGCCGCTGTGCGCGTTTCCCTGTGTGGAGGAAGGAGATAGCGAAGCCTTGCGGCGGGAAGGAGGGGTTTGGGGGGGTGGGGGGGGGGGTGTTTCCACCTGTGTGTTCGCGTCAGTGATTTCAAGCTTACCTTGTGAGAGGGTCCACTGATTGAGCTTGACGTGGTACAAAATGGACCTCAGCCTCCACTGCTGGACCAGGGGGTATCCGGAAACCTCGCTGTAGTTCACCATCCCTGCAGAGGGACAGAGTGTGTGTTTGAGATGGGGGTTGGGGGTTGGGGGGGGGGGGGGTGGTGGTGGTGTGGGGGCAGGTCGGCAGCAGCTGCCAGGCTTATGGAAAGCCACACAGTTTAGGCACCCAGCAGACCCTTTTCAGCCAAAGTGCCTTAGCGACGCTGCTTTTAACACGGTTACAAAGCCACCGCTAAATCCAGAAATGAGCAGAGCCGCAATCAAATCAGGGCCACCACAGACTCGTGTCAAAAGACCTTTGAAATGCCACCTGACCGTCCATCATCCCTCACGTGGAGCTTTTATGAAAATAAAATGCCGAACATATTTAACAGCAGTGCCTTTCTTCAAAATGATTAACTCCAGTACGAACTGAATTTCTCTTCTTAAATCATGCTAAAGTTCTCATTTGCGAGATCTGCAGGTCTTCCCGTGTCGTGCTTTACCACCTCGGCATTTCGGCAAATTACCGGACCGGCGATGAAGTCCGTTTCCCGAAAAAAAAAAAAAAAAAACCACGGCGGAAAATCACCGGTTGCGCGGAGCCTCGGTTCGCGCTGACGACGCCGTCGAGCGAGGCAGCGAATCCCAAGGCCGCGAGGGCCCGGCGCGCGGAGGGAGGGAGACGGCGGAGATCATGTCGTGACGGATGCCTCGTTACAAAGGTGCGCTTCAGTGAAACGCGGGGAGGCGCGCGTCGCACCTGCGCGAATCGAACGCATCCATCATCGGTCGCGGCGTCGCCACGGCGCCGGCGGTCGCGCCGCGCGCTCCGATCCTCCGCGCGAGGAGCCGCGGCGCCGCCGCCATTAATCATCTCGTCTCCCGTGACAACCGTCGCCCGCGCGAGGCCCGTGACGGGAACGGCGGCCCCTCCGTCAATTCCCTCCGGCTCGTAAGCAAACCCCCCCCCCCCTCCCCAATAATGCACCTGGGAGGCGCCGACGGCGGTTACCGTGCGGGGGGTCCGCTTCCGGGTCAGAGGTTGCGTGAGACGGAGCGATGGATTGTGGGATTGAGCCGGCTCCCGCTCCTCTCTCAACGTGTGCGCACCTCAATCGATCGGCCTTTCTCTCGGTCTCCACTCACTCACACACACACACACACACACACACACACACACACACACACTAACACTCACACACACACACACACTGTGCCACAATCAGACCCGGAATGGAGGGAGAAGCAGGAACTCAATTTCATTTGACAAATAGCATCTCCTGTGCCCTCGGAAGCAGAGAAAAAGAGTGGTAACCAGTTTCCAACGCTAACTCAGAAAGCCGCTAACATAAAAAGGCCACTAAGCTGTTTTTGACAAAAGCAAAGAGCTATCCCACTGAAGTAAGCACATCATTATTTAGCAAGATGCATACATTTTGACTTCTGCTTATTTTGACCAGGATGAGATACCATCTGCATGACAACTGTTGTTTGGGAAATGAGCATCGCTTTCAAACAGCTTTAATTCTCAACAGGACAATCCAAATGCAAGAGAACAAATATAAATATTAGTACCATAGCAGGACACATTACTGGATGTGACACATTGCTTAGGATGCTATGTAACCCAAAACTCATTTCCAAAGACTCTGTTTTTCTGAATAAATGAATGCTTTGAAGACCCCTTATTTTACCAATTACTGAGTACACAAAAATAGGTTTCCATTTCTGTAAAATAAAGCTGACAGAACTGCTTGTAAGACAATGCTTAAATACATATTTGAAAACATTTGACAGAGACTTTTACAAACAGAACTGGAATTCTTCAGGAGATTAGATTCGGTAATTTAATAAATTGGTTCTTTTGCCTTATTGAAATAAATGTTACTTGTCATTTATTTATTTATCTATTTATCTTCTTAACAGGCACCCTTATCTAAAGGCAGCGATGAAGCAGTCAAGCACGAGGACTGCGCCTGAAGAAAAGGCTAAATAGGGGACCGATGGTCCTGCCACTCATAGACCATTCGCAAAACGCTGCCATGGCGACAGATGTTGCCTGCGGCGGTCCTGCGATGCTTCCCATCCACTTGTCCACGCGTGCCACATCTGGATTTTTACAAAGATTTGCCTTGAGAAACATGAATATACAGCATCTCCATACTGACCTGGAGGCAATGCACAGTGCTGCAATGTTGAAGACCAACAAGCGCTGCCAAGAGATAACGGGGATGGCCCATCCAACCCTAAATCCCCAACCAAACAGGGCAAATGATAGCCATGCACTTGAAAGTGATCTCCTTTACTAATATTGACCTACTTATGAGATAATATGTAACTGCACTAAGCAAATAGTGCTATCAGCTATCACCCACTGTATAACATAAAAATGAGTGGTGTTATATTCAAAAGCAATACCCTGGCCTGGGCACATTGCAGGGAAGAGCCGCCCAAGTCTATGCAAGCAGCCCTGTAGTCCAGGTGGCCTTTTTTTTTTTGGAATGAACGAGGGCATGAGGACTTGGAGAGCCAGGCTTCTAAGGAGAGTCGAAATTGTCGGCAGTGAAAAGGGCCTTGCCTGTTCCCCCCGCCACCCCCACCCCGAGTCCCCCCCCCCCCCAGGTCCTCCTGCTCTCATTGTCTGACAGGATGATTAATACGACAGCGCTTCACACCGCAAACACGAGTTCAGAGTCTCCAGCCGGCTCACTCAACGCACCGCCAGGCAGGGCCACCGTGTCGGCAGGAAAACAAAATGTCCACTCAAGCGCTTCACCATTCAAATATATACGTATACCTACATCTACCTACCTACCTATATATATATATATATATATATAACAGACCTGGGTCATATATATATTTGTTTTGGATTCAAATACTTTTCTACGCTTTACTGATCTTGTCTGATGTATTGGAACCCATGAAATACTCTCAAAAAGTGCAAACTCTGCCTTCTGGTCATATTGGCAGGCTCAATTACACCAGGCAAGATCAATAGAGCACAGACAATTATTTCAATCCAAAACCAATGCGTATTTGACCCAGGTCTGATATATATATATATATATATATATATATATATATATGCAATAATGACACAACAGCCAGTGGTATATCGTGATTGTATCACAGCAAAAGGGATTGGCGCAGACCTCAACCACATCGACAACAAAAGACGACGTCGACCAAAAAGATATTCCTTTGTGACCGAGCAAAAAAACTAGGCATCTGAAGCAGATGGCACAGCTCTGGCCTCTGTACAGTCCAGAGCAAACAGCAAGCACGTCAGACGTGAAGTTAATGAACGACTTCGGAAAAGGGGGACAGGGTTTTGATTTTAATTTGTCTCCGAGGGCCCCTGGTCTATATCTGCTACTCGCGGCGCTGTCATAGCTGTTTAGCGGACACGTCAGGGACACAGACGAGCCTGAGGTCGCTTGAGGTTGTTTCCGTTTTCATCATGCGCGCGTCCACTCTTTCTTTTCTCTCTGAGGTCACAAACATCTGCTCCGCACGCCAATAAAATTCTCCAGAGTGCAATTTAAACTGATCCGACATACCATAAAGAGACACGAAAAGGCCACAGGAAGTAGACAGCAGAAAACGGAACTCTTACTGAAATTTTAATTGCGCATAATTTCCTTCCATTTGACTCAGCACTTGATTAACCATATTATTGTTCAGTAGAACTATTTTAATTGGAATCAACAGTAAAAAAATTAAAAAAAAATCTTTACACAATGTTATAGCGATTTTGTTTTTTGAGAAGCTAAACACAATCATTTGTTAATACAATCTAAATCTGCTTTTCATTGCTACTCAGCACTTAATACACAACTAGCGCACCTCACCTGGTAACTGATTTTTCAAACACGAGCAGGCATCCATGGCTCTCCACAGCCAGGGCGTAAACAACTGACGCATTACATTTTACATCACAGTACATTCTTTGTGTGGATGTTTTTATCCAAAACAACTTGGAAGACGATGTAGCTGAACAATAGTTTGAGTGGATTCACCTCACTTACTGTACATGAGCAACAGTGGCAAGCCAGGATAACTATGTCCAGGTCAGAGAACGTACAGCACACGTAAGTTCACTAAAGCACTCAATGGCAATGAACTATATCAAGCAATACCAAAGTACAAATCCTGAATGCTTACAGATTATGCCCAAAACAAGGCCTAAAAAAATACAAGTGAATCATTTTGTCCAAGTGAAAATATGTACGTGCGATGACAAGAACATTCAGCCCAGCTAGGCTCGTCGTGCAACCCTCTGTCGAGAAATCGCCCTGCGCCGTCTCAGGCCTCCTGTTCGCATAAGATGTGAACTTGTGTCAAAAGAAGCAAAAGCAGAAGCAAAAAGCAGACACAGCAGCTGTTACACATAGTAAACAATGCAGGCTGATAAATAATGCATTAGCATTGCATCTCCAGCGCTGAACTCAGCTATTTTATGAGCCGTGTTCAGAGGGCCAGGGTCCTGAGCTGGGATGCTCAGATTACAGCAGTGCCCCGGTGTCTGCCTGCATTCGGAAGCATTTCCACAGAGGAAGCCTCCGGAAAAATGTGCTCGAAATACATCCGCAGGCACGGTCGGACTGGTCATCTGGCAATTCAACACCAGCCGCCCCCCCCCCCCCCCTCAACCTTAACACTAACCCCTGTCATCCAGAAGGGGTCAGAATTGAGTGGGGTCTCTTGGCTTGCCAAAAAACGCTGTACCCAATTTGACAAAATTACTTGCCCTGAAATGTTCAACTTTTTGCATACAAACCCCAAATTCAAACTGGGAAGCAGAAAGTTAAACATCGAGACAGAACCAGACGCTCCACAAGAGTTTATTACAGAAGCTGTACCTCTCGACAGTTACTTGTGTGATGGAGGAGTGAAATCAGTGCACTTTTCAGCTCCTGCCTTACAGGCCAGGTGAGGATACTTCAGTGCGATAGAGTGGCTGAGAAGACATTTTCCTGAGTGAGATTCTGGTGAGGCACGGCGAGCTTAGTGTGGGGGAAAAAAAAAATCACATTCAGACTCGGTAATAATGCCAGGGAATAATTACTTTAATGACGCCACTCAGGAGTTGATTGAAACAACGTGTGATGTTTTCACAAAGAGGGAGGGAAGAGAAGCTAACTCACTGTGCATGCTGGGAAAAGGGGGGGGGGGGAGCTGGTGGCGCGAGCAGCACGGCTGAGGAGAATCGTAGTCCATTTCAAAGACTGAAAACGTGTCGTCGTAAATCTATCCGAAAATGGAAGTTAGCCCGTGACAGCTAGCTCAGCATGTTTTGAAGTCTCGGATTGAGACAGACTTTTTTTTGCACAGAATCAAGCGTCCACTCACGCCAATTTCACTGGTGAGAGAGCGCGCCCTTAAAATCCATGTAATATAAACTGCTTTATCGCGTACGGGAGAAGTGGAGTGCATCGGTTCTACAGCTTCTGTTACACGGTACGGAGGGACGGTACATTTTGCCCTTTCTTTGGCAATTTACTTTTCCAGAACCTCCCAATGCACAGTCATGTACTTAAATGATAACGAAAAACGACCTAATTAAATTATAAATGTTGTATCTGCTGAACCGGCAAGGGACAGAGGTTTCGAGCGCAGTTCAGGGGTGGTGAACCGAGTCAGGGGTCAGACCCCTGAGTCACTGGGAAGGGTTCCGTGTGACACAGTCGCTGTACCCTTGAGCAGAACCACCTCAGCTGCATTATGCTAAAAAACAATCTCTGCGCGCAAGCTCAGGCTTTTATGAATGAGACCCAGCGCAGGCATTATCGCCCTCCATTACAGCGCCCGTTCATCCATCGCAAACGTTGTTAGTTCTGTAATTCTGCTTTATCGCCAACAAAGGCTGAAAACCGGGGACGTGAAATATCCCTGGTCGCGCGGACTAAAAACACACCTGTATGAATTATTGCACCTCTGTAATTTCCAATCTGCTGGTTTCGGCTCATTGATTGAAGACCGGGGGCCTCGCCCAGGACTACATTTAAAGCGCACCTTAAATTCAGCGGGAGGCTACAGGCTGTCATAAATCCCCCTGAACAAACTGCTTGATATTCGGTTCTGGATGACTGACAGGGAAGACTCACACAGGAGAGGCAATGGAGCAAAACCGGCACACTTTCGCATTCAGCTCTTTCCACAGAAACGGGCATTTAAAAATCACCGCAGTGCATGCTATGCCTTTCCTATTGGAACTGCACGTTGGGTGAGTTTGAGCTTGCATTGAGGTAAAGGCAGTACTCACTCCTTAGGTAAGGTTATGAGTCTTATACAGAGACGTTTCACCCGGAGCCCATCTTGGCTCAAAAGCACATCCAGCACAGTGCCGAGTCTGGTCACGAACGCCCCAAGGGTCTATATTTTACGGCCATACATATTACAACGGCTCATTTCACTTCATTACAAGATTGGCTTCAGTCTCAGGGACGGGACGCAGGCGAGACGGAGGATATGAGCACGGAGAGAGAGGCAGAGAGCGGCCCGATCTTCGCTCAGCGCATCAGCTGCAAGGTGAACGGCTAGGCTTCGGTGGCACAGCATCAGCGAACCTTGGGAAACGGTAGCCATCTTTTATCCTCCTATAGTCGCTCACTTACTTTCATTTGAACTTTGACCTTTAGTGTAAACTTTCCCAGTTTGCACTAGGTTAAGATGCTAACAAAACAAACCAAATATGACAAACAACGATCATGACATTTCCACTTCTTATCAGTGCGCACTCTCCTGACACAAGCTGTAGTGAGGCACACAGGATGTGCTGACAGAGTTACATGAAAAATCCATTACGAAAGAGGATTTCAACACATGGTACAGAAAAAAAGCTCACCAAATGTTATGACTTTAGTAGCTATGACTGAGCACATACATAATAAAACTCACAGACGATGTACAAAAAGTGTAGAGCACCGTGACCTATAAAACTGGTGCTAGGAGAACACATCTGGATGCTCCCTTAAAGCGGCTCGAGAAGGTATCCAAGGTGACAGCGCCTGCCGCCCTGACAGTGCCGGGGAAAAAAGGGCGGCGGCGGTGTGCGTCGTCGCGGCGACATCGGAACACCTCTGCGCCTCGGCGAATCGCAGGGCCATATGCCGGGATCTTAATTAAGGGGGAATTGGGGGAAGAAGCTTCGGCGCGGCGCCATGGATCACTGCCACTTTGTCCTCGTCAACAGTCAACAAACGTCCGGCCCCGAGGGCCGGGCGACGGGTCAGAGGGAGGAGCCGATCCCGAGAACCGTCCCTTCCCGTAACTAGACGGCGACGGAGACGATCGAAACAATATTCCCCCGAAATATCCGCCGCTCGTTCATTCGATCGTCCACAGAAGCTCCTCTCTCTCTCTCTCTCTCTCTCTCTCTCTCCCTTGACGTGTCTCCTCCTGCCTCGTGGGCAGGTGACGTCAGCGCGACGCGTTCAAATAAAATAAGAGACGGTCGGACGGACGGTCGGTCGGTCTCCGAAGACTCGCCGCATTCCGTCTCCGCAGCCGGGGAGGCGCTCACCGCGGTTGTGATGCTCGTCACGGCCGCCGCCCCCCTAAGGCTGCCGGACCCCCTGGCGAGACCTCCGCTGTATTAATTATCACATCTAACGTCGTCCGTTAATTAATTGATGTTTAATGCGGGGGGGGGAGGGGGAGAAAAGGCTCCCGCATTTCCATGCAATTAATCAGTGTCAGCGAACAAATCAAACCCCAAAAGTGATTACCGTCGAGGGCTGCTCCCAAAATTGAATTTTAATGGCGCTCGCTGTCTTCCTTGTGTGCCAGAAACTGTGGTCTGTGCTGGTGCCAGGCCCATATCACTTATTTATACCCGGCTTCTGTCCAGAGACTATGTGCCTCTTTTTTTTTTACACTTCTGAGAAGTCACAGTAAAAAAATAAAAAAATAAAAAAATAAAAATCTCCATTTCTTCAACCTTGGTGTTCATAACTAATAGTATTCCAACCTGTGTATGAACAGAAGAGCAGCTTTCAGATAAAAAAAAAAAAATGTGGAAATTAATCTGATGAAGAATACGGACACTGTCGCTATTTGCATTTATGCTAATTTTTGCCAACAAAACAGGAGCGGCGGCTCACAGCTAGCATTGGTGGGCCTCGGTTGAGGCCGCACAGTAAAATCTTAATTATCCGCGCTGCCAGGGACCGAGGCAAGTCCGGGCAATCTGCAGACCTGTAAATTCAAATTACCTTGGCAACCAAACAATTAATTGTAAGCGCATTAGCGGCCAGAGACGCGCGGAGCCGCGTTAATGGATTCCTCTTTCCTGTTCGCGCTGTTCCACCAATTAAGAGCGGACACGGAGAAGAGCCACAGCCAGCGGGGGCGGCGGGTTCCAGTCCATCGGACAACTGTAACATTTACAAAATAATAACATTTCACAACGAAACGCCTTTTTTTCCCCTGATGTAATGATACAGAAAAAGATAACCCAGGTGGATCTTTAAAAACATTTTTTTTTTTTTTTTTTTTAAACTGTTTCGTTTATCTCTTTGCCCAGGAGAAACGCGTATGAAAGCTTAAGGCTCCATTTTGATGGCGAGAACAACGGCAGAAGATATGAATGCAGTTGTTTATTGCAGTATTTGTATCGGTGCTTTATACTGGCACTCTGTTACATCAGTGGTGATTTTATTGCTTGTACCGAGCCAGTGTTACACAACTCTACTGGCGCAGTCATGTTATAATGGACTTCACAATGCACTGCAATAAATGTGGCTTCAGTACAAATATACACATGTCGCACTGATGCTAGAAGACTCAGCAGGATTTGGATTATGTGAAATATAAATATACTGTAAATATTCATAATGAAAAACAAAACAAATTCATCTGTAATCAGGAATGAACTAGTGGAGATGAATGAAAGGTCACATGATGCTGTATTACCCACATGACAGACAGTCGTGCTGTATATGAACATGCATGGCCTCTGCAGACCTGTGAAAACTGAAATAATGGCAGCACTCCTAACCCTTTCTGTAGCACACCCCCCCCCCTCCCCTTTTAACACAAGCCTGAAAATGACATACCCAAAATAAAATGGTTACCATTTTTTGAGCCCTGTTGACTACAGGCATAGTCCTGGTCTCTGCTGAAAGGTAACCCTGGGGTGTCTCTTTTCCAAGAGTCATAATTTCTCCAAATATCACTGAAACAGTCACAGAAGCTAACAGAATTCTGACTGCTTGGCCAGTACTGGTCAGAGAAGCTTGTAGGTGAGCTCACTTGTTCCATAGAGTCTAT
This sequence comes from Anguilla pacifica, assembly GCA_039654925.1. Taxonomy (NCBI): domain Eukaryota; kingdom Metazoa; phylum Chordata; class Actinopteri; order Anguilliformes; family Anguillidae; genus Anguilla; species Anguilla pacifica. The sequence continues at coordinate 7,812,620 of CM077289.1, read as the reverse complement.
AAAAACCACAGACAATAATATTCCTATGCACACAATATAAAGAAATGGACAACAGTGACAAGTGCAAATGATTTTGGGACTAAAAATTACTCCGAATTTTGTTCGCTGGATCCTTACCATGTTAAGAAACCAACATTACCCTGGTTCGTGCTGTCTCTGGATTTTCAAAATGCGAAGAAGGAGAAGAGCCTCCCAAGCTTGTTCTGCAGCTCCACCTGGAATCTTCAACTCATTTCAACCCTTCAACGTCTTTTTTAAATGCATGCCTGCATACACGTCTGCTTTTGTTCTGTGTTCGGACCCTTAAAGTAGACTTTTTTTAGGATTCAAGTAGTAACTGCCAAAAAAGACAAAAAAAAAGGCGATGTGAATGGAGCGGGTTGTTCAAAGCCTCCGAAAAACTTTCAGCTCTTTATACTACTCAGTCAACAGAGCAATTTCTGTACCCCAAACAAAACAAAATTGCATTCTCCGTGAAAGACGGAACCATTTTTCTAATCAAATATCAAGCCATATTTAAAATGCATTGCGCAGCCTTAGTACACACCATAAATTATTCTCCCCCAAAAGGTCTGACATTCTCTTATGCCACCAATTACAGTGTGACCTAATAAAATATAGATTTTCTGCTGTCTCATCGCTGCCGTATTTAAAGTCACCGGGTGTCAGGAGACACAGCGAAGGGACGAGTACCCCCCCCCCCCCCCCCCCCCAAGGGCACCATATCCGCAGAAATGAAAGGGCTTCCGTGTTTCCGTTTCCACCTCGCCTGTTTTGAGTGTCTCTCTCCCACCTTATGTCTGAATGCAATCAACGTTCAAACCGGTCCACAGGTCACCTTTAATGGCCGCCCCTATTTGTAGTCATGATTTTTGTCGCCATGCTGAAATGAACACAGGAACAAGCTGTGGGACTCAAAAAACAAACTGCTTCAATTTGAATTTTTTTTTTAAATAAGGAAGTTCAGTAACAATTGCATCAGACTGCTTTCCCATGCAAACTCACTGACCTCACACTTGTCCCAACAGAAGCATATATCTCCACATTTAAATCAGTGGCACACTGGCACTGGGGATTGATCGGAGACAGTGGTAACCCCAAAGCAAGGAGACATATTTACCAAGAAACAAAGGCATCTCCGTCACCCTATCGACTCATTAACTGAGGGGCAGTTGCAGTGTGCTTAGCTTGAGTTTCAAAACTCAGGGTTAAACCTCTTGACCACAGACTGCATTACAACTGGAGCAGCCGTACAAAGCTGTGGAATATTGATTAGCTGTTCCAGTGGAAATACAGTTTAAACCTGATGTTTAAACTCCAGCAAGGCATACTGAAATTGACCGAGAGTGTTTTTTGTTGTTGTTGTTTTGATTTGCTTTGTAATGCCTGTCATTATCTTCTGAGAAGGTAGATGTCGGCTTTGATTTCAACACCTAATGTGATGTTACTCAACTCAATCCCAGGGATCCGCAGAAAATATTTGTTTCCAGCTCAACAATCCTTTGAGTTAATTACACATTCTTGTTATTTTAACTTGAGTAATGATTTGGATTTGATATACCTTGGCAAGCATCCTCTAAATGTCCTTAGAGAAACAGAGAGCTTATTTGATGAAAAGAAGCATAAAAGTGGTTCTTAAATTATAAATGTTAATTTAAAAAAATCACAAAGAAAATATGCATAACCACTGTGCAATGAGACTCCAAAACATCAAGGTAGAGACACAGGTGGAAAAACATTTTCTCTTCAGTTTGCTGTCTCAAACAAACAAAAAGTCCAGTGACATTTAAATAATTCAGTTCTTTTTGTGTCCTTTTGCGTGTTTCCCTTTTCCCAGGGTACAATGGAAATGATTCATCAAAAAGTGCAACTCCTAATTCAACTGTGAAATTGTGGCTCTTTCTGTCCTAAATTGAAGTTTTAGATCTGTCTACTTGCTCGGTGGTTTCAATAAGCCCACGGGAATGGTATTGACCTGAGCTTATAGAATAACGCAGCTCTTCTTTTGCTCTTTGCGGGCCTGTATCTGCCCATTTCCAACTCTGAAGGTAATTACAGCAGGAAGGCCCTGTCTGGAAAGGACTGATAAAATTCTCAAGGCAGATATTTGGCTAAATTTTTTTTTTCTTTTTTTCACTTTCCATCGGCAGATTTGCAGCTGATAGTGGGTGCCGTACATGAAAGCTAAGCAACAAAAGATCAACGACAGAACATTCACGCATGTGCGTACACACACACACACACACACACACACAAACACACACGTGCAAACATGCAAAGTCATTCATACACACACCTACACACTTGCATGGACACCATGCACAACAGAATATCCACAGGCCAATGCACCTGGGACACCAGCCATTTCCCTGAAGCTTAAACAGAATAATGAATATTAAAGCCGCAAGCGGCGTTGGGAGGGGTCCAAGCATTGGCACCATCGCGCCCCCTATGGAGCAATTTTAAAATGGCTTTTTCCTCATGATCATATGCCTTCACCCAACATATGTACTGAATATCATGATGATTGTAGAAAATATTGATGACTTATGGCCAATTTTGTGCTAAGAGACGCTGTCCGATGACTTAGTTGCGTCGCCATGGATGTGTCCTGGCCGCTTCCCGTAAAGGCCTTTACTATGTCGTAACACTTAGATGGGATGTCGTGACACATATATGGCCCAACGTGTATGTACAGCTGCAGCGCTTCCATGCTGTAACTAAAAAAGGTGTCACACTAGTGTTGTCACGATACCAAAATGTTGACTTTCATACCGATACCAGGTTTAGTATCACGATACTGAATACTGAAATGATACTTGAAACTTAAACGATGCTAATTCGATACTCGGTACCTAACGATACTGAAATTACCTTAATAGATCAGAAACGTAATGTCCACAAGGGTTGACCTCATTTTCGAATTCATGGTTTATTAACAACCTGGTTCATTAACAACCTTTAAGTTGAAGCCTCTGCAACATATTAATATGCATAGGCCTAAAGTGTTACAACACTGAGCAATAGAAAAATATATGAAATATATTTCAAAAATTAAACAGTTGTAAACTAAATAATCTTTAAAACAGGTCTTTCACCTTTAAATAGATTTAAAAACAGCATACTTTAATAACAATACAGCATCTATCTATAATAAAATATTTCCAAATTGGAACACCTATTGCTACTGAAGTGAACTGAGTCAAAGCTTGCGCTGTATCAAGGAGCGGAGTGCCCAAGCGCAAGTCATCTCACTTGGCAACCTTAGTTGCTACTGCTATCTAGCGATGATTCTGACAAATTACACCTTTCATCCTCTCAATCAGTAATGCGTGAGACACATTTCCCTGGCTTTTACATTTGACACAGAACTACCGAACATCGGAAAATTCTAATACCGAACAGTTTCTTTTTTAAGGACCGAAAAAGTGCTGAAGTTTCGGTATACGGTGCAACACTACGTCAGACACATATTCCAATCCATTGCTCAGCTTAGCAGAGAATGCACATTTCAGAGCGCCTCACAGACAGATAGAATAATAACACATAAATACACATTTCAAATAATAAATACGACATTGAGAAAAAACGAAACAAAAGACGAGATATCAAGTCTCGACCTACGCGCAGAGCAGCCTACCGTTTTATTTATGTAGACACTGGCATATAAGAGCATTTTCGGTTACGCTGACCTATAAAACGCTATTCCAAAAGCAAAAACAGACATGTTATACATCGTTAGAAAGCGTATACTCTCACCTACTGAATAAACGAATAGTCAATCAAGCCAAATTGCAGTAAAAAGGGCGACAACGCCGTAAGCAACAGGTGTGGTATTAAGCACAGCTATTTTTGAAGATAGCCCAGGCGTCTATATTTCTCAAACGGATTGTCCAAGGCAATATATGACCACTCATTCGCAAAAGGGACAACTCTACGCGTAAAACCAGAGGTAAGATTGTATATTTATTCAATGTTTAGTCCCAGATATTGAATGTAGAATGACATGGCATAATTTAAAAATAATAACACGTAAATACGCATTTCAAATAATAAAGACGACATTGCGAAAAAACGAAACAAAAGACGAAATATCAACTCGCGACCTGCGTGCTGGCCGCAGAGCAGCGTACCGTTTCATTTATTTAGACATTGGCAGATGAGAACATTTTCGGTTACGCTGACCAATAAAACGCTATTCCAAAAGCAAAATCAGACATGTTATACATCGTTAGAAAGCTTACACTCTCACCTACGGAATAAATTAGTTGTCAGTCAAGCCAAATTGCACTAAAAAGGGCGACAACGCCGTAAGCAACAAGTGTGGTATTACACACAGCTATTTATGAAGATAGCCGACCCAGGCGTCACATATGCGCGTATTTTTCACAAACGGATTGTCCAAGACAATATATGACCACTCATTCGCAAAAGGGACATCTACGCGTGAAACCAATGGTAAGATTGTATATTTATTCAATGTTTAGTCCCAGATATTGACTGTAGAATGACATGGTATAATTAAAAGAAAAATTGTCTCGTTTATTTCGTTAGTCGGTGAGCAGCATTTTCACTGCTGTATTGACATATTTTAGGGCTAATGTCGGGTTTATCTTGTTGCTACGGAATATTGCATTACATTACATTACAGGCATTTGGCAGACGCTCCTATCCAGAGCGACGTACAACAAAGTGTTTAACCATAAACAGGAACAAGTGTGTCGAAAACCCTAGAGGGCAGTAGCCTACCGTTCCAAATGCAGGGAACAACCGCCTAGTTCAACTTGGACCCTGTAGGTTAAAATGATTAACACTAACACAAACAAGAACAGCAACAACGCAGTCTATGCAAAAATACAAGCAATAGTTAAGACGAGTTAAGTCACCTACGAAACAACTACCTAGTTACAACCCTAAGCTTACAGTCAATTTAGAGAATAAATTGAGAATACGATGTAAAGCATAAATTGCGTCTTTTGTTTATATTCAATATTAGAAATTGCAGCGAGAAACTGCAGCTGTAGACACAAGATAATTTATGTTATGGTAGCAACGGAACGAAGCGGACTATAGGTGTATTGCCATCATTGTTTTATTATACCAGTGTGTTTTCGCGCGTTTGCACAGAAACGCAAAACCTACCAATAAAATGGTTTAGCTATTTCTCACCATAATGACAGATTTAAAGACTAAACGAACTCACCCGATACGGTCTTCAAATCCATGCCAAACAAAAGTAATTATTCATCCTCTCAAAAAGCTTTTACTAACAAACCTTTAATAGCCTAGCATGCACTCTGGCTGGCACTGTCTCACTTTCCCCAACGGTCAGACCTTCCCCTCACTGATAAAAACTAGACCCTACGGTGTCGGATTACTTGCGTCGCCATGGATGTCGCTTGCCGTAAAGAAGTTTACTCGATGTCGTAACACTTAGAATTTGCAGCAGCAGCTCTTTGGCACCCCACCTAATAAAAAAGTCCAAATGGCGGGCAAACCATATGGCGGACATAGGTGGTCCCAATAGCAAAGTTGTAGAGCACATTCAGATGCATCGGTCGATGAAGTTTTGTGTTGATCTGACTTATGGTGTGGGAGCTATGGCCTTTTAAAGTATGACACTTTGTTATAGCGCCACCATCTGGCCGACATAGGTGATTTGTAGTGCCTGAGTAGTGGGCGGCCATAGGAACCCACTTCCCAAATTTGGTTGGTGTACAACTTATGGTTGCTGAGCCTCAGACATTTTAGTGGAGAAAACTGCCACACCCCAACTAAAAAGTTAAAATGGCGGGCAAACAATATGGCAGACATAGGTAGTGCCAATGGCAAAGTGATAGAGCAGGTTCAGCTGCACAAGTTGATGAAGTTTTGTGTTGATCTAACGTATGGTGTTGGAGTTATGGCCTTAAACGCAAAACCCTCTGTTATAGCGCCACCATCTGGCCGACATAGGTGATTTTTAGTGCCTGAGTAGTGGGGGGCCATAGGAACCCACCTGCTAAATTTGGTTGCTCTAGGACTTATGGTTGCTGAGCCTCAGACACTTTTAGCGGAGAAAAATAAGAATAATAATAATCCTAACAGATACAATAGGGTTCCACCAGCTTCGCTGCTTGGACCCCTAAATATGCAAGGCAGCTGGATCGGCAGGTCTCAGCGGATCCAGCAACAAAGTCTCTCTGGCCACCAACCGAGTTCCATCAACCTGTTCCAACAAGCTACAGGTGGTCCGAGATACACACTGGACTTCAAACATTCTGTGGGCCCTTCCTGATTGGACAGGAGTCTCTCTCGAGCCAAATTACCCTGTCACAGCATGATCCATCCTAGACCTACATTCAAAAGCTTTCACAGTTACGACTGAAGACGCAAAGCAGCTAAAGTCAGCCATTTCTCAAACCTGCTGTCAGCTGTTTTAGTATGCCAATGGCAGACCTTCATTTGACATCCACGTTCATGCGCTAACCCAGCTGACTACAAAGCGACTCGTACGAGACCTCACTGAGACGCTGCTGAGAAATTTGAAAAACGTTTTTTGTACATTTGGTGTTTGGCTTTATAAAGTGAACACTCGCGCACACCTGGAAGCTGTTTTTCTTCCTTTTTTTTAGAGAAAGTGCCAAGAGCAACACCTCCCCATGGACACGGGACCACATAGCGGAGTGTCGCTCGATCTCGCCCGCTCCCAGGAGTTGGGGGGGGGCGTGCGTGCGTCAGTTTGGGAAAAGAAGCGGTAGAAGGTTCTCTTTCTTCATCCTTGTAGAGAGCACCCCCCCCAACCACCCGCCTGCCCTGGCTGTGGCCTACCTGCTTCCAATTAAATCAAGATGTATTTGCCTTTCAAAGCTTCCTCTCCCTCTCCTTCCCCATTGGAATAATTGATGGAGCCCTCCGGCCTATGATGAATAGCTCTCCAGCAGGAAGATGAATAGGTAGATGAATGTCTTGCCCTGGGAGAGTTGGAGCAGGGAGCGCGTGGAGTTGCTGACACGGTGACAAATACACTGACCGTGGCGCCAACCCGCCAAAACCAGCAGGGGAAGGGGTCGGGAGGGGGGGGGGGGGGGGGGGGGTGGCTCGACAGGTCCTGCCGCTTCCCAAGAACCTCCATGTCAAGCCTACGACGGGGCCTTGGAGACGGGTATTTCCGGCGACTCCGCCCGAGGGGTGGGGGTGGGGGTGGGAAGCAGAGGCGCGGGATGGCGGTTTGAGGTCAGCGCACCGCGTGACCCGGGGATTTGGGCCAGCGGCGGGAAGCTGGGGGGGGTGGGGGGGGGGGGGTAGGGACAGGAACAGCGTTCCGTTCGGGCGGGAGCAGGAGCAGGAGCAGGAGCGGGAGCGGGAGCAGGAGCAGGAGCAGGAGCAGGAGCAGGAGCAGGAACGGGAGCGGGAGCAGGAGCAGGAGCAGCAGCAGCAGCAGGAGCAGGAGCGGGAGCGGGAGCAGGAGCAGGAGCAGGGGCGGGAGCGGGAGCGGGAGCGGGAGCGGGAGCAGGAGCAGGAGCAGGAACGGGAGCCAGCCTAATCACTGGGCTGAGCGAACGAGCGGCTGGAGCACGCAGCTGTGACCCTGCCGTCCAAGACGCAGCTGCTGCGTCGCTCTGTGAATCCTCTCACCCCTGGGGCGATGCACAGACATCTGTGAATCCGCACCGGCCCTCCGACAGAGAGCGGGGCTGGCTGTGATGCAGCAGAGGAAGCGAAGTGAATGAGTCATAAACGATGCTCTCTCCCTCGGCCATGCCTTACGAAACGCGCCAGCCTTTACTCATTCCCTGCTGCACCTGAGAGAGCTCGCGTCCTGGGGCTCTCTCTCTTACCATTCCGACCACCCATGACTGCAGCCTCCTCTTTAAGACTCGGAGGCTACCTCACACGACTACCCCGCTTAAAAAGGATGCTTCTCGAAAAACAAAAAAAAAGAAAAGAAAGAGGTTAATAAGAGTTCAGACCAATGAGCCATATCCAGGCCAGGGCTAATAATAAGCGCATGCTTTTGCCCACCTGCGAGGAGGCACTTCCTGCTCTGGCTGCACTGCGCTGCCCCCCGAAACCGCAGCTACGGGCTTTATTCAGGGCAAGCAGATAACGCTGACAGCTGCACGCGCTCAGTAACCCATTTCCGCAGCTGGAATCCTCAACCAAGCGGCAGAAGGCAAGGGTCTCTGCTCCTGGGTGCAACGCCACCGTCCCCGGAAGGGATTTGAACCCGCAGTCACGGTCCGGCGCAACCGCAGCCGTCCGCTAACCTGAGCGTTACGAGCGCGCGATAACCAATCCGACACTTCCCCTGGCCAGATAGGGGCGGAGCACAGGTCATTACCTTGTCGCAATGGGACCGGACTGTCGCCTGCGGCAACTGTGGATAAAAAGGCCCCTTAAAGATTAAAAGATCCATGGGGACAGTCGATGCTCCATTTCGATGTATTTTTTTTGTAAACCTCACACCCCCACCCAGCCCAAATACGTACACCCCCCCCCCCCCCCTTTTTTTAAACTGATGTTGTGGAAGGTCTTTGGCCCAGCAGCCAATTACCTTCAAAATGACCACGAGAGGGACCCCAGTCTCTACTAGCCCTGCTCTGGCCCCCGCTTTATCCCAAATGCTGACGCGAACTGGCAATCCTTTAAAACCCCCACTGGGCGGCTAGGGGGCTCCTTTAAGGGTGGCCAGACTGTCGCTGAGACTTGCTCTGTATCCGGTGAGACTCGCGAAAACAGCTCACACCAAGCCAAACCCCATTTTGACTTCGATTTTAGATTTTGTGTTTCAGCTTATTTTTTTATTTTTATTTTAAGTGTGTGTTTGTTTGTTTTGTCTTTTTCCGGACTTTCTGGGGTTAAGAAGCGGAATGAAAGGATGAAACTGAAGAGCGGTGTCAGGGCTCTGAACATGTGCCCTCTGGGTTCTGCTGCTCCAAACATCACACCTCAAGCAGAACCCCTGTCAGTGAATAAAAATAACTGCAGAAACCTTCATAGACATTCATATATATATATATATATATATATATATATATATATATATATATAAAAGCAGTTTTTTCCATTTCAGAAGGAGAACTTTGAAGATAAAGGAAGCTCTACTGATATCTGCGGTGACTGACACAAAATAAAAAAATAATAAAAATAGTGGAAATGAGCATCACCTTTCATGTCAAATTAAATGACTCTTCTTCCTCCCTTATACTTTTATACACTTTCATGTGCTATGTATTATACTATATGAAATCCTATATTTTTCTCTTGATGAACACAGGTTAATTCACTCACATTAACTCGCCAAACTGTACATTTGAGGGGAAAAAAAAATATGCATTAATATGCTGATCATAGATAATGACTCAACGCAGGCCAGTATCTACGCTATCCCGTTATGTTTATACATTTAGCAGGTGCTCTAGGACAAATTCCGCTCACATTATTGCATGCAGTCCATTAAAAAAGGCCGACATTTACTGGAGCGATTCCGGCTAAGCACCCAGCTCGAGGGGAAGAGGAAGAGATGAACCTGAAACACCGGGAACCGAGTTCCCTGAGCATAAGACCGCAGCGTCACGCGTCGCGTTGCCGAGGAGAAAACCGAAACCGAGCCCCGGGACCAGCTCCTTCCCTCCCTCCCCCCCCACTGACGAAATGCGGGAGTTCACCAGCGCAACCTGCTCTCTGGAACCCAAGCCCGAGAGGAACCCGCCGGAGGAAGTCGGCCGAGCTCGTTTGCCAATCGGGGCCGAATGTGACAGGCGTGCAGACGGGACTGTCAAACGAGAACCCTGATATTTCAAAGAAGAAGAAGAAGAAGAAGAAACCCGCATTGCACTGACAAGTAAATATTTCCGTAAGGGGGGGGGGGAAGTAGAAATAAAGAAATAAAGAGGATGATTTATTCAGTGCTAAAGCCGTCCTGCTGTTAATTTAGCATTGGGCCTCAGAAGCTCTATTCTTCATTGCCAGACAGGCGGGAATCCGCAGCATATGTAGCTTGAGCGGGAGATGACGAACGACGCCTGGTTCTGAAGGCTGACTTGCTCCGTGGGTACGGGGGAGTCGTTCCCCCCCCCCCCCCCCCTCCCGGTAATGAGGGCGGTTTGTTTCTGACCCTCGGTTCCGCGCCTCCGCTGCCGGCGAGCGCCCGTGTTTGTTCACCGGCGAGTAACGGACAGGATTCGAAATCTGCGGGCTAATGAATTCCGAAAAGCGAAAATTGCCCTCACACCCCCCCCCCCCCCCAGCCCCACCCCCCTCCTTCCTCCCAACGCTTCTTTGCCTTGTGAAAAATGATTTGGCTAATGCCCCTACATCTCCTTCCAGTTATTCATTTGTGAGGAAGATCTGGCCGTGGGCTGGAAGTATAGGTGAGGCTTTTGCAAGCAAAAGACCGGGCCATGGTTGGGGGGAGTGGGAGGGGGGGTGGGGGGTGTGGGGGAACAGGGGTGGTGTTTCAGATATACAACCTCACACAATGGAATCCTATTATTTATCACAGTAGCATGTGTTTTAAGCAAACCGCGTGTTCGTACGAGGGAAGGCGTCGGCAAACCCAAATCAGCCGTGACAAACGACACGCGATTGAGACTACTAAAGATGGTGCAAGTCAATCCTTCACAAGCACTCTTCAAAGGGCACTTTTTACAGCTTTTTTTTTTTCACGAATGGGGGTTCATTTATAGTTTTTATAATCCCACTGAAACTGCATTCAAACAGAATTGCTTATCAGACAGCAATTATAGCACGAGGACGCCTCGTTCACCGGCGACTCCGACGCAAGAAGATCAGACAACAAGCGCCTCTCCAGCGGGCACTGATCACACTGATCACACTGATCAAGCCGCGTCCGAGAAACTTTTCCTGAAAACGAGCTCGACGTTCGTAAACGCTTCCGAGACATTTCAGCACACGGTTAAAGTGCTGGCCTACATAAAAAAACATCTCGCGATTAATCCAATCGATCCCCCCCCCGTCCCCCTTTCGGACGGATCCGGACGCTCGCCTCCCCGGCTTCTGGAGCCTCGCTAATTAACAGCTCGTTAACAGGGGGGTAAGAACGGGTCATTGTTTGCTTACCGTACTGCAACCAAATAACTGGAAAAGGTCCTGCGTTTCTAATGATCCATCACGGTGAGCCTCACTTCTCACCGCCCGGTCCGTTCCGGTTTGAAGCCAAGCCTCGAGACGATCGCGGAGAAACGACGAGTCTCGCAGGGGCGGAAAATCAATTTGTCAGTTTTTAATAAGCGCGAGGGTCATGGCGACACACATTTTGATGTTGTGGGTGGGGGGGCGGGGATTTAAAAAAAAGATCCCTGTTTAATGATAAGCGTTGGCGATAAGTCGCGCACCGTGAGCTAGCTACCCCGGGCGCTAACTCGCGTCCGCTCAGAGACGGCGGCTTCGCTCGCTGGGCCCGACCGCGCGTCGAACGAGCCGGACCGGTACAGCGCCACCGCTGGTCGTCATCAACCGCTACCTTCTGTCCAGCGGCTAATCCTGTTACATTTACATTGCAACGTTAGCCGCTACTTCGTTAAGAGCTTCCCCGTTAATGACTCATGTGAAAAGTGTGCACACAGTTGCAAACGCATTGTTGTTTGCTGTCACGACTGGGAAGCCCGTAACTCATTTACATTTACAATGTGCACATAAACATGTGCTGGGGAAGGTGGGTACAATGCGGGCCATCTTGCCCAGGGGTTATGAGCACAGCGACCTGATGCATTGTGGGAAAATGGTTTGAAATGAATTGCTTTTTTATTTTTTATTTAAAATTCTGATCACGCCCTCACTTACTAGTTTTAAGGCCTTTTAAACCTCTCATACATATAAAGTGGTTTTAAAATAATTTTGTTTTGATCGCTATGCAACTGTGCTCAGACCACGTTCGTTTTTTTTTTGTTTGTTTAAAGTAAGTTTTCCCAAAATGTTAAATTGTGCGTATTTGATTTTGGGGCTCAGTCATGCATTTTGATCAGTTTCATATCAATTAGTCCAGCATCTGAGATACACCCATGTGACCTCTTACCAGTGCACACGCAAGAACCTGTGGTGAGCCCTGAGCGCAGTGTTAAGGTACTCCAGTGTTAAAGTGCTTCCCTCTTACATATAAAGTGTTTGAGTGGCTGGACATGGTTTGGCTTTTTGGGGCCAGTAATGCCTCTTAGTCCAGGCATAGTGTTGCCTGTCTTATCGCTAGCTCTATTGGCGGTGTTCTAACCTATTTAAATATTAATGGCAGGTGAAGGTAACATCACCTGTGGCTAAAAGTACCTGCTTAACGCCTTAACTGTGAGTTGTTACGGCCTATCAACAAGCCTAGCCTCCAAAAACAGCCCTCAAATGTGGCAGCTCAAAATCGTCCACGCACAGGAACTTACCTGCTACTTCAGAAAGAGCGCAAGTGACGTAGCGTCAGTCACGAGCCACATTTCCCTGACCCTTAAAGTCCCTCAGCGCGTGCTGTACGAGGCCGCTGTGTGTTTGCGGTGAGCCGCGTGGGGCGGACGCGCCGTACCTGTCAGATACTCGGGGTCGGGCACAGGGTCGGACAGCTCCTCCTGGCACTGCACCTCGGCCGGCACCGACGCCACCACCATGCCGTCCGGGAGCTGCTGCTCGATTCCTCTGGCGAAGTTCTTCTGCCTGCGGGGGGGGGGGGGGGGGGGGGGGGGGGAGAGGGGAGAACAGGCCCCGTCAGTTCTGCTGCTCATCCCTCTCTCTCTCGTTCTCTCTCTCGGCCACGCGTTCGTACGGCGGCATACGCGACCATCCTCTTTTTTTATTTACAGCACGTCATTTTTCAGTGTCTCATATTCCTCCCCGTCCCGCAGCGTCCCGCCACTTTAGGCTCTTGACAAAGCCATTTGTTATTCTTCACCCACCCCCCCCACCCCCCTCCGGTAACAACGGGGAGTCAGCTGCCGCCGCAAACTCATTTCGGCACTGATCAAATCTGCTCAGATGTGTCCAGTCACGGAACTCCGCGTGCCAAATAATCAATGGGCGCCTTCCGAAAACGATAAAAAAATGAATTAATTTAAAATAAAAAGTTTCTTTCGAGCCAAGCGCAGAAGCGCAGAAGCACTTTGTGATGCGTTCGCTCAGACCTTGGGCGGGAACGCCAGCAGCAAAACCTGGACCTTAAGTTCCTCTCTGCTTCCATCCCTTACTTATTTAGGCCCTGCAACCCTGCAGTAGAGTTGGCTCAGATACTCTGAGCTTTAAAACTTAAAGCTCCTAGTTGGGCTCAGGGGGTGGAACCGCGCACAGGCTAATGTACGGAGAGGCCCGCTGGAAACGGTTTCTAAATCACGGCCGAATGCATAAAATATACCGCGAAACCCGCGACTCCGCGGATGACAGATTTAAGATTAATGTCTTTCCGCCCGCTCTCACTTCGGTCCCGCTTCAGGACAAACCGCGGGCCTGCACCTTTGAGGCTGCTTAATTGCATTTGGATTACCGCTGGCCTTTTACCACTGAACCTGTCGAACCGTCGACCGAAACACAAAACGCTGTTTGCAAAAGACACAAATCTTCTTACTGTAAAAGGGGAAAAAAAAAAAATACAGTTGCTACCGACCGCCTCTTCTGCATCGTTGAATAAGCTTGAAGGCATCAGCGCACGTACACAAACATTTCACTCAGACATCTACAAACTCCAAGCCTACTTCTACACCATTGGAGGCCCTCTGGGACACCAAAGATGTTGATCACCTTCACTGTAAAAGCAAAAGATGAGATCAGAAGTCAGCAGTGGCACTTTTCCCTGAAACACAAAGCTAATTTTAACATCAATCTGTCACCTGACGTCTGATTAGGTCTACGCTCCAACCCCGTCTGGAGAAATATCGCCCAATTTCTTCCGGGAAGATGTGGCAGAGGAACCTTCCTAAAGAGGCACCGTCACCCACAATTCATAGCTGCTTGGCAGGGAGGAGAGGCACTTACGGCTGGACAAATACCATTTTAATGAGGAAGGAAATATGTGATCATTAAGCCAGGCCTTGCTATTTTCTGCTCATTTTTACAAGCTGTTGGGGGAAGCAAATGTTCTAGCGGAGACTTAAGCAGATAGAGCATAACCCTGCAAATGTGACGGCACTAGTTCCACATTAAGCACAATGTCTGTGACAGAAAAGAACATTCCGCTATCGGGGAAGCTTTAAATATGACAACTCTGAAGTGATTTTCCTTTTTATTCCCGCATATTAAAAGGTAAAGCACTTATCTGCTTAAGTACGTGTGGACGAGGCGGTGGTGAATGCTGCTCAGTGACAAGGCCAACAACCTTTTGTTTGTAAGGGGAAGACGACGCTTGTTTGACATGTGTTTAAAATACCTGCATGCAAGTAAATGGTGTTGTGTGCATTGGGATCTGCAATGCCACAGATGAGAACATTACATGCAGTGTACTGCCTCTATTGAAAAGAAAGTTTGAATATGCGGTTCAATCATTTATTCAACATTTCGTTTTTTTAAAAATGCATCTTCAAGTGTACCTTATTAAATGGTATTACAATAAAGAATGTTGAGTGAAAATTCTACACACCAAGTGCTAGCAATCAAAGCAAACACACTGCCTAAAGTTTTCATAAACTGGATTTACACCCATGTTCATGCGAAAAGGTCATGGAAGTATTGATATCACTTCGTAAATATATAATGTACACATGCTATGCCTAGTGTACAATATTTGTTAATAAATCATTAAAAATGCTGGAAGGTTTGTATGAACTAATGTATTTTTTTCTTTATGAATATAAAAGTAAATGTATCAACCAATTATACCTGTAACCCACTGTAAGAAAAAATAAATAATTAAATTCATAACAGGCGAATCTGGGTCCACTGATTAGTTCTTTTCTTTTTTATAGTTTGCTTTACTCTAAAATCAACTGGAATATGCACTCTAGGACTGAATAATGCATAATTTAATTGTGTGAATCACTCATACGGGATATGAATTGCGCAAGAAGCTCTTTATATAAGTCAGCAGTGATCGTTAGATGAGTAAAGACACTAAAATAAATATTGTAGTTGATTTTTACATTCCCTTTAAGATCTAGTGAATTAAATATCTAATTCACTAGATCTTACATTTCAAACATTTTTGTGCATTTTCCAATCCAAAAACAAATTAATTGGTACCATTCTGTTTTAACAGCATGTTACAAGAGAAAACTCATATAAACATAAAGTCAAAGTCAGACACATTAAGAAATAAAACAACACTCAAACACTTAAGAAATCAAGGGTGGGGATGTTGCTCTAGGCAAAATGTGTAGGTTGCAGACATCCGAAAGGCCGAAAGCAAGGCCTGGCAGTGACTAATCTGTACCATTCTGAGCAATACCGCTTGCACTCAGGAGCGTAATTGAGAACAAACAGAGACTGTTAACCAATCTAGTCAAAAGTGAACGGAATTACTTGTCTTAAATGTTCGCTATCACAGTGTGGCAAATGGTCAAAAGGCAATGAAGTTTATCACCCCTAAAATGGGCTCGTGAACGGCACCGATTCAACGGATAAACATTCGCAGCAAGCAGCGCATTCATAAAAGTTAGGGCGTGAGTTTTCGCGGAACAAACACAGCGCTCGCCCGTGCTAATGGTGCTAATTTCGAGCTCGCTCGCGCTAACTTTCTCGCATTCGCACAGCATTTCCAGAAGAGTAATTATGAAAATTAAGCCATGCTATATGTCTACTGCACCCCATTAAGCTGTTTTTTTCATGGGGGTCAGTGGACCACAGCACTTAGGCACCCATTAGTATACTTTATGTGTGCTGCAGTGAAAAGCACAGCAGCCATCTCTATACTGGCTTCCTCGCTGGAGGTACAGTTCTGTTTCAGAGCAAAAAAAAAAAGTCCTTTCCACCTAATGAGCCAAATTAGCTTTTAACATTCCAGCTGAAATGATGGTAACACCCCCCCCCCCCACCCCCCCAATCCATGCCTGACTTAATGATGGATTTCCCATGATTCATTGCTGACCAGTAATTACTTTTTTTTCCTTGTGTTCAGACCTGCACCGTAATAAAACCTTTTTAAAAAATATATCCGCATGTACAATAATGTTTGAGCTCAGTGGAAGCTGTTAAAAAATTGAAAACATGAATATATTAATTGAACTGTAATTTGAACTTGAAAACCATATGATCTGAGCTATAAATACGAATACTCCAGGGAGGGGGACAGTGGATTGGTGGATTTGGTTTTTCTTGATGAAGGACAAATCATTTTAAATTAAAAAAGAACATGCATACAGTCTCTTCAGTGATGAAGCATTTTTGTACGGGCTACAGTTGTGGATGTGCATTCATTCTGTGACGCAAATGGTGCCAAATGATAGGAAAAGGTCAATGATTAGTCTGAAGGCTAGGAAATATTACAGCAAAATATGGTGAAACCTGAACCGAACTGGACCGCACAGCATTATGGGATAAGCTTTTGTCTCGGCCGTTTGTTTACAGGTACTGGTTGGGCATCAAACCCACAGAGGCTTTTTCAAAAGCAAAAAAGAGGGTGAGATTCAACTAGACAGTTTGCACTCTTCGGAGAAAACCAGGTAATTTTGAGTGGATGTCAGTACAGATATATATTTTTTGACTGGACTGCATACTGTGTTTACACTGGAGGTTTTATAGCTGCATTGTTGTTTATTCACTCGCTCTCCACCTTAGCTGATGTGAGGTGAGCGTTCTGGTGCAAAATGGCTGCCGTGAATCACCCAGGTGGGTGCCACACATTGGTGGTGGTTGAGGTGAGTTCCGACCCTTCACTGTATAGCACTCTGAGCGCCTGGGAAAGTGCTGTATACATGCAATGTTTCATTCATTCATTCATTCATGCATTAATTCATTCATCAGAGGTTTTTAAATTCTTGTTTTTCCATTGTTTTTAAATTGCTACTGAAAATCTTTGCCGAAACTTTCAATGTTGTACATCGTACATTGTTGCACTCGCACATTTACATTTAAAAAGGATGTTTACACCGTTTTGCATGATAAAAATATTTTTTAAAAAGAAACTGATTGCTACTATGCGGTTGTCATAATGTAAGCTTCTGATAAATTCTCCATGGTGTTCTAAGTCCTATTCAAATAAATTTTGGTAGCATTAAAAAAAACTGCTTAATATGTAAAATGCGTCTTTGTCTTTTATCATAGAGTGCCAGCATCCATGCATCCTGCTCCTGCTGAATTGCTGAAGCTAAGAAAGCTTAGGCTTGGCTAGTGCTTAGAAGGGAGTTTTGGGAGACAAAGCTAAGTTGCTGCTGGAGGTGGTGTAGGTGGGCCACTGGGACATGATCAATCCCCAACGCCCCTGTGCAGTGACGGTGATGCTGTCTTTCGGACGAGACGCTAAACCGATGTCCTGACTCACTGCGGTCAATAAAGACCCCATGACACTTGTTGCAAAGAGTAAGGGGTCGGCTGGTGTCCTGGCTAAATTAACAACCTGGCTCTCTCAACTTGCCACCTAGTCATTCCCTGATGGAAATATTTTTACAGTAAAGTACTGGCTACTGAGTTGCATTACATTCACAGTTGATATGTGAAAATACAAGTGCTTACTGCTATTTGGAAGCAGTCGATTACGGTTACCAGTAGCGTACAATGCAGTAACATACAGCTATATCCCAGTAATCTGTGGTCTTGTTTGCTGTGAAATCATAGTATACCGTTGTAATTTAATAGTAATTTAGTGTGAATATGTTACAGTAAATTACTGTGAATAGGTTAATAGTAAATTGCGCTGTAGCTTACTGCAAAAGCACCGCAACTAATATCTAGTAATTTACTGTAAATTTCATATGTATATGTTGGACACAACAGCATGACTGCAATACATTTTATGGACATAAATTGAACTGAATTGCTGATCATCCTACACTTCTAATATGGGGTTCCTGTACTATGGGTTTAGGACTACAATAAGACCATTATTTTTAAAGTTCTGCAGCAACCAAAAAAAATACCTGGCAGCAAAACTAAACATAAAAAAGAGTCATCCTTCAAAAGTGCTTTCCTTCTTTTGAAAAGTTAAGGACTAACCTCCTATGGTCTAAGACGAGGTTGTCTTCAGCAGCAGGATGAGAGAGAGCCAGGATTGGAACAGTGTTGGGCTGTGAATGTCAGAACTACAGAACCGACGAGAAAGGGCAGGGCTGGGTTTATTACTGTAAATGCAACCTAGGAAAGAGAGCTGTGTGTGTGTGTTTGAAGCTTGTAGGAGAAATGGCAGCAAAACTTCTTTTGGTAGAAACTAATAACACTGGCATTGCGAGTTCATAGGCCAGCTAGACTTGGATGGGACTCAGGCCTTAGACAGAAGTCTTTAGACAGGAACCCGGGGGCAGGATATCCACCTGGTTTTCCCGCAGTACTCCTGAGTTTCTCCTGAATGCAGACGGATTTTCAGACAGGCGAAAATGTCACTTCCAATGTACTGAAGTATGTACGAACAGAGAAAAGGAACGCTCAATCCCATCCAACTGACTATGCTCCTTGGACTTTAAACAAGTTTTTTAAAGTAAATTAAGTATACGTTGCAGTGCACTGAGAGAGCATAGTCAAGAAACCCCCATAAAAGAATAATAATAATAATAATAATACACAAAAATGAATTAAATGCATATATTTTAATGGTTGCATCATATTTCTTCATCTTCATTATTATGAACACTAAGTGAAAAAAATTGCTCATTTTCAAATATCAATACAAAAGCAAGAGTTCCGGTTCATGCTGACAAACAGTCTTGTGTGTTTCACAGGCTGCTTAGAGCGGCAAAGTTTTAATTAATTTGATCTGTGTCTCTGCTAATGCACCTCGTTAGTACTAATCAAATACGAACTCGGCTTACACAGTTCATATTCATGTCGTGACCTCATCTAATGACATTGTCTAGCTTGGAAATGATAGCACAATACTACAAAAATAAAATAATTATTTTAATGTACGTGCATTTGGGATCGTGTGTAAAATATTTATTTGGTTTTATCATACAATATGCTGTGAAGTCCAGTCCAACATTCAATGTATAACTATGAGTACACTATATTTATCTATGTATAACTGTCACTTTTTGCCCAATGTTGTATTTCCAGTGTAAAGTGTCATTGTGACAATAAAACATACTATACAAGTAAAACTGAATTGAACTGAATTTAAAAATTAAAGTATGGTGTCTTATCATATATGGTAACTATAAGTACACATATTATAGTTATTTATGTATGATATTTGCCATTTCACTTTTTTGATATATAAGTAAGGTGACATCATGGCCGTCCCTAGTTTACTATTTCTGTGCATTCATCACCGTGGAGATGTGATGTCATAGATTCTGTAACCCAATGAGAGCTCTGCAGTGATTACACTCGAGGCAACTCTGTGTTAATCACCTTTCCAGGAAAAACAAGAAAGCTGTGTGCTGCCAAAAATATAAACCCCCCCAAAAAAGAAATAAATAAATAGCTCATAAAAATAAAACAAGGCTTCTAAGGATAGACTCCAGGGGTGCGTCAGGGTAGTACCACCAGCTGCCGGATGAAAATAATAAAACCGTGAATCCCTCGCCAAAATTTGACCACATGCAGCGCTAGATAGTCTCATGCTGAAATATTAATTGCCGCGCTCTCTTACTGTTTGCAAACGTTCACAGAGAGGAATCATCTGCAATATAATGGTGCGTGTGTGTTTGTGGGGGGGGGGGGGGGGGCAGGTGGGTGTAAAAGAGAAAATTATAATCATCATGAGTGTTTTTATTTATTAAGTAAAGAAAAACTTGTACATAGCCACAAGGCAGACAAATAAATGAGTTAGCAAGGAAAAATAAATAAATAAATAACTTTCTGTTGTAACCCACCGCTGTGGCAGTCATAAAACAATGGAGAATATGCACCACCGAAAAATCTTAATAACGGGGACGTGGATTAGCTCTCTCCTCAGCGTGGGGAAATGTGGAGTAATTACACCACCGCCAGCCCACAGGAAGATAAACTCCCAGAGGCGACAGGTGAACCCGCAGAAGTGATGAACACTTTGTGAGCGCAGTTTTAGCTCGGCAGATGTCTAAATCCCAGCTCGGACCGAAGACTCACGGACGCGACAAACGGCGACCGATGACTCTCTGCAACGTGCTAAAACTCGCCACCTGCCATCAACCAACTGGAACCGCCTACGACGGCAAGCCTTGCCTTCAGCCGCTCTGAGACGGGCAGCTCACACAGCTGCAATGCCTCTCATTCAACAGCACTCTAAAACGGTTTTGTCCCATCGCAAATCTTTGGTCTGAATTGGGCTTAAGGGAGAAACGGGATTTTCACCAGAAGGACCGGGACAAAGCGGGATGAGGGGTCTGTCCGCTTTGTTTCCTCAACAAAATTTCGGCAAATCTTAAAAGCCACAGCCGGGAAACCGAAGACACCCAAAATATGTAAATGGGACAATTATGATGAGATGACAAGGACATGCTGATCTGATCGAGCAGAGAAGGAAGGCACCGCGTGATTCTTCCAACCGGTCTAATCAAATATCACGTCTGGATATCTGTTAGCGAATATGCAAGGATGAACTGATCCAATTTCATTTCCATTTATGATTCAGACTTAATTGGAAATATGAAAAAAAAATGTGAATTTTCACATGGGCAAATACTGTCACTGTTTCATCTTTTCACCTCCGACTGCTTGCTTCATTAAAGAATGTGAAAAGTACATACATTTTTTAAAAATCATCATAGTAAAACAGTAATATTTAAATCACAATTTCCAAAACACTCAGAATATCGTTTTAAAGTAGATGGCAAACTGTACTGGCTAAACATAGAACCGTGGACAGGATGAAATAAATCAATAGCTTAGTGACGATTTTGGCACTTCGCAGACACTAGCGTTAGGAGAGGGAGGTTTGTGAGTGGAGCTAACACAAGCTGTCAATCATCGATCGAAAGGCCCGGGTCTCCACAGCAAGACGCAGCGATTGGTTCAACCCGGTGAGTCACTGAACGCGTGCTGTAGCCCTGCCATCTAAGGTTGCATGAAACTCCCCATGCTGTCATTAGCATACCCCCTTACTCAAGGGTGCCATGCTGATATTTTTACTATTTTCCCCTTGCAGTGCAATATATATACGGAAGGAACTCAGGCAACGTACCGTTCCTAAGGGTAAAATCACTGTGCCTTATATGGGATTGGAACTTGCAACCTGTGCATTTTGATGCAATGCTGCTCGATAAGTTCGAAAAACCACGTACTAACCCAGAGTGTGCAACTGCACAACTTACTGTCCACAAATGAACCATTCAGCTATTAACTCCATTTTCATACTTGAATATTTTTTGGTTTTCAACAATTCTAACTTTAAGCCTCAAAGATATGAGAGTCATCGATGTCGTGACATAATTTGATTATATTAAAGGGATGAAAAATACATTAGCGAAGTGTAATGAATGGAGACTACAATCACAACCAGAAAATCAGTAACCACAAAAACACTTGTGTTACTGTTGTTTTTGTAATTCAATTTAATAGATTTATTTTGTTTTGAACATTTTTTTTAAAGACGAAAGACATACAAAATTAAACATTCCTAAGCTGTATTTGACCTTGGGACCTAACGATGATTCAAAAACGGTGACTAAAAAATGGAACTAATACACAAATTACACATACTGTGCATTCAATACGAGACACTATGTTGAGGCGCTGTTAAATAAATATATGAAATATCACAAGACCAATAACGATATCTGCCAAGGATCCCCAATCATGTTGGTTCATCGTACCTAAAAATGTAAACGAAAATGTTTCAGCATTTCAACGAATACATATTCTATCACAGCAGCTACTACTGTACTAACTGTAACCAGAGACGTATCCATGCCAGTCTTTATCAGACAGCACCACACAATGTATACATATATTCTTTTTTTAAAATAAAGTGAGACATACAGCACATTAATGCGTGCACATGCAGTCCCCTGGGACCTTAGCATTGTTAGCGCGACGCCCCATCCAACAGAGATGCAGGAGCACAGTTGAGAGAATCACACACAGATACAACTCTCTCAGAAGTTCAGCGAGAGTCTTCAAAGCAGCGCTGCTCGTCGTGGCCTGCGAGCCGGGAGGCAGATCTCGCGCGCTCTCGCAATCGCAGGGGGTGCGCGGTTACGGATCTGCGGAGAACGCGCGATCAGTCACTCCACAGAGAGCCCCTCCCGCTCTGCTGTCGACGCGGCGAGGCTACGCACCGCGATCGTATCTCTCAATAAATCACAACAGGAACAAAGCCCCAGTGAAAGTTCCCGCCTGCTCTCTCTCTCTCCATCTCTCTCATTCTCTCTTTCTCCCTCTCATTCTCTCTCTCTGTCATTCTCTCTCTCTCCCTCTCTTTCTCTCTCTCCCTCCCTCTCATTCTCTCTCTCCCCCCTCTCTTTCTCTCTCACCCTATCTCTCTCACTCTCTTTCTCCCTCCCTCTCATTCTCTCCCCCCTCTCTTTCTCTCTTACCCTATCTCTCTCACTCTTTCTCCCTCCCTCTCATTTGCTCTCTCCCTCTCTCTCTCTCACCCTATCTCTCCCTCTCTTTCCCTTTCTCTCCCTCCCACTCATTCTCACCCTATCTCTCTCTCTCTCTCTCTCTCCCGCCCCCTCTCTCTCTCTCTCTCTCTCATTCTCTCTCTCTCTCTCTGGACTGGAGGCATCATCTGAAAAGGATTTGCAGTGGATTAAATAAATGAGGCCTCTTCCATTTTTTTTTTGCGCTATTCACAGCTACGGCTGCGATCAGCGCCGTTGAGAACGAACGCGGAACGAACACATCCCCGAAGAGCGGGGCCGTCATGGGGTTATTTACGGGGGGGGGGGCATTTCACATTTCAATCACCCGTGATTGCCGTGACAACAATATGCGCTAGGCATGCAATTATCATGACAAGTGGCTCTGACAACGGCCATCACTCAAATGAACAAGGTCACCGTGTCGCACTGCTCCACTTCCCATAATGGACGGGTGACTTTTCCACCGGGCTCCACGCGAGACGCACTCCAGGGCAGAAAGGCGGGCCCGACCGAGCGGCAGGCCCCCCCTCGGTCGGGCCCACGGGCGGAGTAACTCACGCGAGCTGAGCACGGCACGCTGGGCCAGCTGGCGCGGCGGCTAACGGCTAACGGCTAACGGCTAATGGCTAACGGCTAATGGCGGAGCGGAGCGTCTCCCTTCCCGACCCCCGAGACGCGCTAAATCCACCCGGGGGGGGCGGCTCGCTGCGCTCCAGACCTGGGTAAAAACCCGTATTTGTTTTGGATTCAGACACTTTTCTGCGCTCTGTTGATCTTGCCTGGTGTAACTGAGCCTGCCAACATGACCAGAAGGCGGGGTTTGCACGTTTTGTGAGCGTTTCATCGGTTTCAGTACACCAGACGGGATCAGAAAAGCGTAGAGAACTATGTGAATCCAAAACAAATACGTATTTGACCCAGGTCTGCCGAGCGCTGAAAGAGAGAGAAATGCACTCAGGGCTGACGCTACGCGAGGTGGGAGATCTCGAAAATGTCCGTGAAAGGCAGGCGCTGTCGAGAGCGGGACCTCACATGGAGCAACTGTCCAGGGTGAGATCACGTGTGGCTGAGATCTGACCTCCATAGCACCAGCCCTTATGGGCAGCCATTCTGGCTCAAAAGCAAGATGGCTGCAAAAAAAAAAAAAGAAAAAAAAACTGTCATAAACACCTCAAAATAGATATTGACAATTCCACAGGCCAACCACCTGGTCCAATAAAAATAAATATGCTTTTCTTGTGCAAGATTCTCCCGTTCAAACCTGGCAGTTATCACAGTTATAATGCGGTATGTTATAAAACAGATATAAAACCAATGAAGCCAGGTCATTGGATTTAAGAATTCATAGCACGGTTTACGCTAAATTATATAACTAATTTTTTTTCTTTTTAGTTATAATGCACTGTAATGTGGTGAGATGGCAAGCACCCACAATATGCTTTTTGACATAAGCTGTAATGAGTGAAATAATATGATGTACTGCACTGTACTCTAACAGTGCACTACAATTGCAACTGCAGGTCAGATAGCCTGGGGTTCAATAAAGCAGGCTGTGTCCATTACTGTGTCCGACAGTGTGGTCCAGTAACCGCTGACTTGCTTCTTGGGAAAGGAGGAAAGAATGAACGAGTGAATAAATGAATAAATAAGTAAATAAATAAATCTGTCTCAGTCACAGAGAATCAGCTGCTTTAGGGGAAAAAAGAGCAGATTGAATGACACAGTAGTCAGCTGTGACAATGGCCATTGTGTGTACATTTTAACCCTAACCCTAACCCTGCTTTAGGGGTAAAAAAAAAAATAGAATATTGAATGACACCGTAATGTCAGCTGCCACAATGGCCATTGTGTGTAAATTCTATTCACATCATTCTCTCGCATAAAAATCACGCTGCGGGCCCTGGGACCGCCTTTCCCAGAATCCTTTGCGGTTGGAAATGCTTGCGGAGGGCAAAACGAACGGCCGCAGTCCAGTCAGCGCGGCTAAAGGGGGAGGTTCATACATGTACAGTACCTCTAATGCACTCAAACACCCCCCCTCCCCAAACAGCAATTCACTTTCACCTAGCCATTACACTGCCAGGGGTCCAAGACAGATATGGCTAAAGTACTAAACTAATAATTAAACGAATAGGGAACGGAGCATACAAGTTTCATGAGCTGCTGTAGGCATTGTATATTATTGTGCTATATTTACCTGTTGGCAGCAGAACTGAGGCAGGGGGAAAAAAAAACATGAATAATGTAAGCTGAGAGGGAGAAGACTTCAAAGTGGTTCTGTGATTAATTTATTCTGTCAGAGAGCTATGAGGCCTTCATGAAACATGACAATGCCTAACCAGCTGGACAACAACGGCAAATTGGCAATTGGGATTGTTCACTATTAGGCACAGCAAAAAATGAATAAAAATGCAAATGTTAAATGCCTATTTTTTTCCTTTAGTAGTAGTAGTAGTAGTAGTAGTAGTAGGAGTAGGAGTAGGAGTAGTAGTAGTAGTAGCAGTAGTAGTGGTTGGACTAGTATCACTTGGAGTATTAGAACTTTGAGGCAGATTTACAGCAGTAGCATTGCTATTGTAATCATATTTTATTGAGTATTTTGTGTGTGTGCGTGCGTGCGTGCGTGCGTGCGTGCGTGTGTGCGTGTTACAGGGTCAAGCAAAGATAATGCATGAAACAGATAAGAGCTTGAAAGCATATCACCGAATGATCTGCTCTGGCAAAAGGACAAACTCAAATCATAATGACTCCACGGTGTTGTTCTGATGGCTGATACAATATCTGTGAATAAGATCAAGCGCAGGTCAGCTGAATAAAAATGATGACGATGGAAAAAATTGAAGTGCATTCCTTGCCTGACTGTAAGTTATTCAGGTCTTTTTAGAGCCTTTTTCTTTTGTATATCATATCATACCTGTAAACCTCTCAAACTGAAAACAAAAGCCCGGTTTCTGAACTTATTTAGGAGGAAGTGCGATTTTCTATCTGAAAAAAACAAAATTGGATTTTTTTTCGTACTATGCAGAAACCTACACTACAAGGGACATTCAATAATAATTATATAAATATCATTTTTGTAAATGTTTTCACTGCAACATGTTTTTTTTGTCATCCAAGGCAATTGTATCATGTCAAAAATATTTTAATACCTAAGCATGTGAATACTACTGCATGCTGTTAATAGATATTATATAAATAGTACATATAACCTTCTCCTTTATTCATCTCTTATTCAACTTTATTCATTTAAGTTGCCGAAAGGTTCATGACTCTACTGAAATATTTCAATTTTGACAAGTTAATTCCCAACAGATCACCTTCAAACACAGTTCCTCACGGATCAACCTGCACAATGATTCAAGATGTCAGAGCAGTTTGACCATGTCAGTTCTCGCGCAAACTGACTTGGACATTAAATGCAACCGTTAAGCTGTTTCCCCAGCTTCTGAGAGCTGAGAGATGCAAAAAAAGACTCCCTTTTTCTATCCGTAACACTGAGCGGCAGGGTTTGACTCTGTTGGACGTTTATGAATTTTCATTTTAGTTTCATTTTAATGGCAATTGGGTAGATGAAAACAGTGAGAATCTAACACATCAGACTCACATAGGATTTGCAGAGGTTAATGCACACAGGACATGAGCGCAGGCACTAACCATGCTGTACTTATTAACTGTATGGGCTCATGCACTGTGAGGTGACGCCCACAGAATCTGTGAGGTGAGGATAGAAACAGATGCGTATGCACAACCTGACACGCCAGTTTAGGCAATGTGAAAGGGCAGGTAACTATGAAGTCAATTTTACCTGTGTGTGAGCATGTGTGTGTGCGTGTGTATATGTGTGTGTGTGAGAGTGTGCGTGTGTGTGTGTGTGCATGAAAGTGAGTGTGTTTGTGTGTGTGAAAGTGAGTGCGTGTGTGTATGCGTGTGTGCACGTGAAAGTGTGTGTATATGTGTGTGTGGGCGCGCGTGTGTGTGAGTGTGTGTAAGTGTGTGTAGGTGTGTGTGTGTGTGTTTTATAAGGGTATGCTGCTGAAAAAATAATGAACGAAAGGTTAAAATCTTAGAAGCATCTCATTGAATGACACGCTCTCATAAATGGACAAATTCCAATCATAAAGGAATGCTCAATCTGATGGAATAGATTGGGTTACCTGGGAGGTCAAGAACCCAGGTAAAGACACTGCTAATTTCAGTTCAGCATTAGTTAAAGCCATTCAGCTCAGTGTTTTTTTTTGTTTTTTTTTACAAGATGAAGCACAGCACAGAGACTGTTTTTCTTGTTGACAGGCAGCTCGTCCTAAACAACAGTCATGCCATCCTAGCTTAATGAGTCTTGGAAACTGTATTTATGTCTTTTATTTATTTACTTATAATTATTTCATAATTGTATTTTGTTACTGTGGCTATTTTTGTGGCCATGTAGGAGTCCTGGAGGAACTCAGGGGAGAAGAGTGCGCACCATTTAATAATAGAAACGCTGGCCTGGAGCTCTTCATATAATCTTTCTTACTCAAGTTCAATTTTTACATTTTAATTAAGTGTGCAGATAAAGGTATACCTCTGGGTTGGGAGGAAAAGACACCCCACTAAGCAGTTTGGGAAGTAGGGGGAGTGGTGGTGGGGGGGGGGGGGGGATTGGGGGGGCTTAATCATGGTTCCAAGCAGACTTAATGAGAACAAAGGGCAATAAAATATTCATTAAAACCTGCTCCAAGCACGTAGTGTGAGAGACTGGAAGCAGGGACCAGGAGTCGGAGAGGAAGAAAGTAATTAGGCTCAACTGGAAGAAGGCGCATTCGCGAGCCCGCTGCTTTTTTTAGTTGTCCATTTATTTATTTATTTATTTATTTTTAGCTTTATGGCCACATAGATCCCTGATAGGTTGACAGGCAATTACATCACCCAATCATCCCAGAATGCATCGCACTTACTACTGTGCTCTGTTCCCTTTTCATAGGGCTGTATTGTAAGTCTGCACCTGCAAATGAACACCTCAGTGATCCAACACAATTGGAAAGGGCATTATGGGTGTTCTGGGCAGAAAAACTGCCTTTTTTCTCGAACCCTAGGATCAATCTGCAGAACAAACACAGAAATGGTCAAACACGATTGGTTACGACACTGTTGCGATTTTTAACACCAAGAAAATGACTTGGTAAATGAAAAACGCACTTCGGACCACCTTGCTTTCTCACTACTTGGAAAGACCGGGCATAGCACTAACTGGATTTCTGGAATCGTGGACTGGTGTTCAGCATTATTTTCATAGGTGGAAAGTCCAGGAGTCATAAGTCCTGCCATGTTTCTCTTCCACCCATTAACTCAGTCAGCAGATTTTGCTCATTAGCTCAACTTCCTTGTTGAAGAATTGTGCTAATTGGAAATTCTGGGGAGGACTTTTAATTTCTGAACCAGAATTTTCCAGGTCTGATTATTTTTATGGTGACAAAATTCCTCCTGTTAAAGGTGCTTGTAACGAATACACAATGCACGTCAGCAGCACCAGTAAATGCAAGATTTAACGATTACATGAGGCATCCACATACAAGCATTACTACAGTATATATTATATCATAGCAAGGTAAATATTCAGAGTTCATTTGTGATACAACTGTGCAGTAAATATTTAGTTAAAACACAACATTTCCAATAGAACACACAGAAAGATGAGCGATCAAACAAGCATCGCGTCATTTGCTAGCTGATTCCCTGTCCGTCAGAAATCGATCAGTTCCATCAGTAGAGCTCAAGGGAGCCCGTTCAGAGAGGGTCAAGATTCGCCACCACACACCAATTCCAGTTCGCTGGAACATGCGATGACACGTAAGATCAATGCTTCCTGTACATGGTGACAAAAAAAGTATGGGGATGCTATATGCTTTACAAACCTTATAGATCTGTACAATACACGCCACCAGTAACAAGCCAACGCCATCGCTCAAGAAATTGCACTTTTTCTGGTTTTTGCCAGCAGGGTTATTAAAATCCCACTATACACCTATACCTGTGACACTAAAAACTAAAACAGCAAAAATCGATTCTGACAAAGCTTTCTTCATTTCCACTGAGCCCCAGCTGACTGCATCTTTCATTTGATCACTGTATCCCTCTTACCAAAATACCACCCTAAATGTCCAATTAAATTTTGTCATTACTGTCCTGTTTTTTTATTTTTATTTTTTTACATTGCAGCCAAGCTACCGAAACTTTCGCAACATAAAACACAAACCGTCCGCTCTTTGGAGATGAATGAATCTATTTCTGTGGAATGGCATAGCTGGATCCAGCTAGTAAATTAGCACAGCATGGTCTGTCTGTATATAATGACACCAGGGTGGAAATGAACTGTGTGTGCGTTTGGGGGGGGTGTGGATAAGCGGGGGGGGGGGGGGGGGGTGGTTCCCGTCATTCAGCAGACCAGGCTCTAACTGAGACTGTGTGGGGGCGAGGGGGGGTTGCATCCTCACACCAATGTTTCATCCCCACACCAAGCGCTCTGGAGCTGACCAAAGGCTCTCTCTCCCAGAGGTCCCCTTTTCATTTCTTCTATTTTAAAGTTCCGAAAAAAAAAAAAAATGCTGGTGGGAAGGCTGCCTGTGAGTAAAAAAATAAAATAAAATAATAAAATAGACATCTCAACTGATCTGTGTTCTACTTCGGGCTGGAATTTATTGATGTGGCAGTGTGGACACTGCTACATGGATGGTTGTTAGTGTGTCTGCTTGTGTGTGCGTGTGTGTGTGTGTGTGTGTGTGTGCGTGTGTCTGTGTGGCGGGAGATTTTCTTGAATGTAGGAGCTCACAGTTGTCTCCGTGTGGGCATGTGGGGTTCTCTTCGTGTTTTTTTTTTTTTTTTAAGTAGGGTACGTCAAAATCAATGTATTCCATTGCTCTGTGGATAGTTAAGCTAATGATCAGAGTGCATTCAAATCTTCTTTACTCGCCTTCACTCGGAAATAAAACATACAGTCAAACGATTCAAACAGATGCTTTGCGTCACTGCAGAACTGCGGGGTGGGACTTTGGAAGCCGCGCCAGCACAACTCTGTGACCCACACCGCCGAAGGTATGAAAGAGAATACTAAAGCTCGACGCGGAGTCACACTTCGACGGCGTATCGTTCCGCGTTTGTTCCGGGCACCGCGGAGTACCTGAGCTCCTGTGTCTTCGGGGAGACACAAGATGGCTGAAGCCACCGGAAAACACCAGGCTCAGACTGTTTCCAGGCGAGTCCCATCTGCTTGCATTCCGCCCTCGTTAATTGGTTTCCTCGCTAAAATCTATCGGCCGGCTTGAATCCCTCCACCGCCAGTGGCTCGTGTGGACCAGGGTCAGCAGAACACCAGGCTCTTCTCTGACCCGGTCCTGCCACACAGTAACACATTTGTACATGTCAATCCGTGAAATGAAGCCGGAACAGTCCAGTCATGTAATACTGGATTTAAAAAGTCACCCTTCAACCATCACTGAAATTTCAATTCTGGATTTCTGCTCTAATGGTATCGGGGGTGTTTTTAAAAATAAAACGACTACACACCATGCGTGTTCAATTTACTCATAATATTCCATGTTTATCACAGGCAGGGCAAAGTTTCCTGTCCTCATACCGGGACAAATGTAAACACTTACAAACTGACACATATCTTTATACAGCAATTTTCCGATAACACACCAGAGAAGCGGGAAGTGCTTTGATACTTTTCGGCACAAGGCTGCTGTACCGCCGAAATCCCACTACTGCACCTCCGCATTCCGTCGACTGGATGTCATTCCGTGACGGCAGGCAGCCAATAAGAGCTCTGCGATCTTCATCATCTCGCACATTCCTCTTGCCGTGAGCAGGGGTTGGGGGGGGGGGTTCCACGATGGAGCGACAGTCCCGCCGCTCGCGGTAAAGACGCGGCGTGTGACATTTGGACGGGACGGGAGACGCGCGCTCTTTGGCGTCGGGGTGACAGTGCGTTGATTACGTTTTCAGCGCTTGTCACACACACACACACACACACACACACACACACACACACACACACGCGCGCGCGCGCGCGCGTGATCGAGCGCCGGCTGTTTGGCGGGCGGGTGTGAACACAGCTCGACGTCGCCGCGTAGGCCCGTACGCACACCGCTGGCCGCCGCTCCTACGGACCCAGGAGACGACACAGGAAACGCCACGGAAAGAGAGAGAGATAAACGAATAAAGCTATCTTCTGTTTTACTCGCCGTGGTTTTTCGGGTTCACTTCGTTCCACTGCTGGGGACACCTGCTGACACGGCACCTCGTAAATCCATCAAGCCAGAAATTCATAAAGCTGTTAATCAAGGAAGTGGTTTTTTGATATTGTTTTTTTAATTAACACAACAGTAAACACAAGCTTGGAGTAAGACCAATTCTGCATGTTTTTTTTTTTTGCTCAACTGTTTCCCAGGTAACATTTTTTTTTCTTTTCGCTGTGATTTTAATCAGGTTTAGAGTGGGTTTAACCCGAACACTGGAAGCCACGTATATAAGGTATCGATCTCGGGCCTCGCGGATCTGGGATTGATGTCTACGCCTGGCTGTGGATCCTGACCCTTCCTGCTAAGGCTGTGACACGGTATTGATCTGGCTCCGTGCGCCTCGTGGGAGGACCGTGATCACAGGGCTGCG
The DNA here is from genome assembly GCA_039654925.1 of Anguilla pacifica. NCBI lineage: Eukaryota > Metazoa > Chordata > Actinopteri > Anguilliformes > Anguillidae > Anguilla > Anguilla pacifica. Next base: position 7,781,415 of record CM077289.1, on the reverse strand, counting down.
TTCTGATGCAGCGGGATGACTGATCTCCCAGGGCTGGGGAATTAATTACCTGGAGTTGATGACACAACAGATGTTTGATGGTAAATTATTAATCTTTATGTGCTGTCGGTACGCTCGATTTTCAATCATATGTTTACGGATGCACGGTATATCCATAATTCAACAGCAATATATATCATTAAAACTTGTAAAACAAATATTTGAATATATAACTGATATTTATTTAGCCTCTCTCTCTCTCTCTTTCTCTCGCTCTCTCTCTCTCTCTCTATAGAGAGAGAGAGAGAGAGAGAGAGAGCACTCACACACACACACACCTGTTTCTGTGCCCATCTGCATGACTTCATTCAGTATATCTACCATCTAACCTGTCCATTTCTACTCTCTCAATTCTGGCACGGGTGACACGAATCACCCTGTTGACAGTGGCACAGAAAGGGAGAGAGGTTACCTACCTCCACGGCTCTAGAGAGCTTTTGATCAATGGTATCACAGTAGCATCGCGGCTATTGTTCTTCAGACAGCCTTCACTGATGGAAGGAGTGATCAATTCCCCCTCCCCCTTTGAAAAGGTTGGGTAAAAATAGGCGGGAAAGTGTGTCGAACGTGACGTCTGCCTGGGTGTGGGTGAAATCCTGCAGTCAACGGTGTCATGAATAACTCTGCCACTCCGACACCCAGGAGTTTTTCAAGTTGTCACACGACTCACCGGATTACGCATGTAAGTTTAGCACTTTTAAAGGCAAAACAGTTCAACAGTACGTAAAACAAATTTACTTTGCAATCGCTTTCACTTAACATCTGAAACATTTCACTGGGCTCATTTGGTTAGCCTAAGATACAACTGCTACAAGCCTTGGATGTGTTACCAGGCAATTTTAAGGTTCCAGCAATGCTGGATCCAAAAAAAAAAGGGTAGTGCGGGTTTGACTCAAAAATAGTAATTTCCAACATCAACCTGTGCCCACAGCCTAGTAGTAATGAACCACAACCAATGACAGTTCCCTAAACACTGTTCCATATGGTCATTGGTCCATGGTTTCTACTGCACTCTTTTCAGTCCGATCTTTGCTTCAAAATATTGGGTTAATACAGCACATTGTTAGTCATCCAACCCTTTCCTCTGGCTGTCCTTTTTTTGTCCTTGAAGTACAAACTTTTTCTGAAAGGACATAATTATGGTAGAGGTTGTGCCTTGACTACAAAGTCCCTCTCTAATTTCTTATTCACCAAGAATTGTCTGCCACTGAGTCGTTCTAATCAGTGAAGAAAAAGACCTTTGACTCTGAAACCAGGCATTTTTAAAGTAGAAAGTTGGTTCTACGCCTTATGATTAAGTGAGGTGCCAAATCTCACTAAGTCTTGCATAAAAATAACCAGCAATAATGCCGCGGAGTAATGAGCTGAAATAATATTATGTCAAAGACGGAACTCAATCTATTTCTCAACGGGTGTCTGTTTGGACACGCTGTACCACCTAAAGATTTCAGCTCCTCAGACCAGAAGATCAGAAGCAATATTCAATTTCCACGACTGGACTTCCCGAGCTCACAGCTTCGATTATTCCCTCCGCTTTTAAACAAACTGTCAAATCGCCACGGCGATCCGTCAAGTGGTAATGGGCCTGCAGTGTTCGACCGTGCCGCACGGCAACGCTTGCTCTTCATTACATATTCAAAGTTTCATCTGGCCTTATTGCCTCATATTAGCCAAACCTGCCTCACAGTCGGTACACATTCACTCTCCGCCATTTTGTATAATGAAGGCATTTTTTTTTTTAAACAGCATGGACAACGGCTCCCCAAAGCGTTTCTCTATGGCTGGCGCCCGTAGGGCGTGGTTCAGTTTGTCTCAGATGACCTCAGTCCACTCCACTGCCCCCCCCCCCCACCCCACCCCACCCCCCACCCCCCACCACCTCCCCCACCCAAACCCCCACCCCAACCTGTGGCCCCACGTCTTCAAATGAGATCAGCGAGGAGCATTTGAGATTCGCTTCCTTGACGACATTAACTTTTCTCATCCGCATGCCTCGGCCAATCACGCGACACGCCGGGCCCTGAGTGGATGAGCTGCCCCTGGTTACAGGATGCGCCGCGCCCCAAATTTAATTTTCCTGGCCGCAGATGATTTCGGATGCCCTTGTGACTTCCCGTCTTCGGGACCGTTAGCGGGAAGAGAGAGAGGCTCAGAGGTCTGGGGGCCCTACGTCTTGTGGTAATTAATAAGCATTCAAAAACAATTTCATACAACTTCCTCAATCCAATCCATGCACATCCCTAAATGGGCTGTGTATGGCACTGGTGACCTATTAATCTGCATCTAGTACAGTTAAATCACACCTGATCTCATTATTACAGCTGACACAAACAGGAGGTTATAGCATGCGTTATACAGTATAATACATTTTAGGGCCGTTACTATAGGATTCACATACTTATCAAATACACTCTCCCTATGGGGCATATTAAGTAGAAGCCTCACATACCTAATCCAATCGGTAGCTTTACACCACTTGATAAAAATGCACAGTAGCAAAATGATGCCATCGCAAGAGGGCACCGAAACGACTGATATGGCTTCATGGCCATACGCATGCGAGTCACGTGACTTATCAATCTGTAATCAACAGCCACTTCCTCTTCCAGTCAATACCGCGGGCCACCTGACAATATCAAACCCTAATGCAATCTTGCACGCGGATCGATAAATTATCCAACGGCTGGTCCCGTCCCTTAGTTATCTCAACAGCGACACATTGACTATCAATAATTCACCACGGGAACAAGGAGCACACAAAAATAAGGCAGAATAACAGTACGATGATTCCTGAGGTACGACCGAGTGGAGATATAAAAAGGGCGGCGGTAAATAATGTATGCTTTTTGGATTATGCGCCGCCTCGGGCCTGGATTCAATCAACATCTCTCCTTAACACTGACTTACAAATGCAAGTTTTCCTCTTTTCCGACGCAAACCAAATTTTTATTGTTATCCATTTCGGTGATCGCTGAACTCTATAATCTACGCCTGTGAGGAAAAAATAATTAGCGGCTTTATTTGAATTGGAATAAAAAACACAAATGACTGTACCCGGATAAGTGACTCAGAGTCTCCCACCTCTCATTTCTTATCCATATTTATTGTTACATCTCATTTATCTACTTGTCTGCACTGTAGTCGTTTAATGAATTAATCACCCTTTCCTTACAGTGTTTTCCTGTGGTTGCCAATCAACATTAAGACACCACAAAAAAAACAGCAACAAAAAAAAACAGACAAAGCGGGAAAAGAGAAATAGAGAGACACCAACCAAAAATAAATATATTTCATCTGCCATTTAAGCAGCCTCTGTCAACAACCTTGAGAAGGGCTGTCGCTAAATCAGTGTCATTAAGCACCGGACTGAATTTAAAAATCTCATTTAGCAGACGTATTAAAAGAGAGAGCTACTCAAGAAAAAATGAATCAGTGAATGTGGTGCCGCATTACAAACGTTAGAGACTGAAATGAAATCACGAAAGGGGAGTTTAGAATGAACCCACGGGCGCTCGCTGAACAGCAGGGGCTTTTGCACGATTCCGTTTTTATATCGAGTATTAAATCTCAGGTCCTAATGCGAGGGCCTCGCTGTTTCCTGCGCCGGCCAGCCGGCCAGCCCCCCCCCCCCCCCCCCCCCCCCCCCCGCCCACCCCCGGGCCGGTCACTGATGCGATTCAAACCAGTTTCATTTCAGTGCAAATACGCTATATTTGAGGTATCATCTTTGACCCGCAGACCACTTTCGTGTCAAGTCTACGGTGCATATCAATGTACATTTCCATTACCACTGTAGTGGGAGTGTCTTGAGGCACTTTTTTTTTTTGGAATGTGTATATCTCTCTGTATTATTCTGGGCAAATACTGGTGCCTTTTGCTTTCAGAAGGTCTGCAGCCGTCTCCTGCCTTGCTAGCACACGGGGTGTGAATTTTAAACGCAAAAGCCGCATTCTCTTTAATCAAATGCTTCACTTCACTCCGTGCGATGGAAGGCAACACCGGCACCCAGCTCATCCGGTCTAATATACTTATTAGAGCGGCCTTTATCTACCCAGGTGTGCCAACTGAGAACTCAATTTTCGTTCGCGGTAGCTAACGAAAGGGGCGAAGCAAAGGGTGTACGGAAACTGCGCATCCAATCGGATATGAGGGGCGTGATCAGGCTGCCAAACGTGCTGCGTAAGATTTTACGAGGACGCGGGTCTTGAGACCCCTGCTGTTAGAAATGTGTAGAGTCGGCCCTAGGGGTCTTGGTGGCCCTAAACGTGAATGTTTTTGTTGCCGCCGGGCTCTCCGACACAAATCACACCCAACGCTTAAGAGCTCAGTCGTGTGGCCCAGGCACGGCTGTGTCCCCAAAAGACTGCACAGAGTGTTTATGCCAGAGTCCGGCTTTGAAAAGCTGCCACGGGTGCCATTTAATGACCACAGTGAGTCGGGATCCTCTGCTGAAGAACGGCACCTTCAATGGGACAGTGCCCCGTGTGGCGGTGGAAAGTACTGCCCCTCTGATGGAACACTACCCCATCTCTGAGCCTGGGATGTTGACTTTTAATCGGTCCAGAAGGATCACAACAGAAAAAAAGTCTATTTATAAAGTTTAACCTTATAACTGGGGCGCCCTTGAAAAACCAACTGGATGGATAAAGGATACATAAATTGGAGAAAGAAAACACCACTTCTCGCCGCAAATTTGTTCTTCAAGCTCCCTTTTGACCAAAGTCAACTCTGCTTAGCTTCAAAAGGTTGATGAGAGAAGGGTACAGGGTGGACTCTCTGCAGGGTGGGTCTGTCCCCCCACCCCCCTACCCAAACCTCCGCACCTGCAGTTCACCTCTTACCTGAACGTGGCCTTGAGGATCTGCCCGGAGGTGATCTCCTTGGTGTGGTTGTTGTAGCCATAGAAGAGGTCGCCGAACACAGTCTGGTTGGCGGGGATGTCGGCGGTGTCCCCGCAGTCCAGGCCCTCGGTGCAGGCCTCGGAGAGGGGCTGGCAGGACCGCCCGTCCGGGCCCCGCTTGTAGTCCTCGATGCAGCTGCCAAGGGACACAACCCGAAACAGCACCGAGACCGCCATCAGGACCATTACATTACATTACAGGAATTTACCAGACGCTGTTATGCAGATTGACTTACACAACGTTTTACATAGCACTTATACTGCATCCATTTATACAGCTGGATATACACTGAAGCAATGCAGGTTAAGTCCCTTGGCTCAAGGGTACAACAGCAGTGCTCTACCTGGGAATTGTACCTGTCACCTTCAGGTCGCAAGACCAGCTCCTTACCCATAATACTACACTGCTGCCCCACCACAGCCGTCCTGCTACTCCCAGGTCCGTGGCCACAAAATCAGCAACATTTTTTTTTAAAACCGGGGGGGGCCCTTCGGCTGTGTCGAGGAGAGGCCTCCGGGTCATGCATTTTTTAGAAGCCCCGCCATGTATCGGACCGGTGAAATATGTTACAGGACCTGAGGGACTTACTCCTGGCAATACCTCCCAGCTCATTAATATGCATGAGCAGGTCAATTCCTGTTGTAATATAATGATAACCTGTAGGTTTCTTTTTTTTTTGTAAACAGCAGGCGGTAAAGGCCGGGGTGATAGATCAGCGGAGACTTGTACAACAGATCGAAAATAACTTCCAGAGCAGCTGATTGCCATTGATCAAGCGAGGGAAGATGCAAGATAAATGAATAAATATCCACCTCCGCACACAGCAATACCCAGGGACGGAGGGGAAAGGCAGTGTTATTTATTCATCCAGGGTATTCGCTAAATATACGTTTCTGCCATTGGCTGTCAACCGTTTTCCGACTGATTAACTGTGACAGACAACGATAATTATCACTCAAATGAGCGTGACGTTCCCTCAGCAGGACACGGACGTAGCAGCACAAACGGTCGGGGGGATTTCGCGCGTAGGACGTCAGGCGTTCGCGCCCAGGTCAAAGGTCAAAGCGGCAGTCCGCCGCCTGGCCGGTCCACCGTTGCCGCGGGCGCTCGCCGGCGCTCGTCGATGCGACGGAAGGCCGCGGCGTGACTGACAGCTCCAGCGGACTCGCAAAGACAAAGTCCTCTTCAGTAAGAGAATCGATGGTTCGTATTGACCAATCTTCACGGACCTTGGTGAGCAGGGCGTGGACGACGAGGGGTCCGGCGTTCGATCCAATTTTCTCCCTTAACTGTGACAATCGGGTGAAATATTTGCCAAATTGCATTTGTGAACGGGAAAAAAAACAAACAAAAAAACACTCTCGTTCCATTATGGGTGCGCTAAGGACGAGTGTTTACTGACGTCAGGCCGATAGGACAAGCGCTGCGTGCTACAGACCTTTTAAATCCACAATGGATGAAGTGCCCCGAGAGAGAGAGAGAGAGAGAGAGAGAGAGAAAGAGAGAGAGAGAGAGAGAGAGAGAGAGAGAGAGAGAGAGAGAGAGAGAGAGAGAGAGAGAGAGAGAGAGAGAGAGAGAGAGAGAGGGAGAGGGTCAGACTGCAGCCGGACAGGATGAACACGGCTGCGCATGGCTGCGCACTGACCTGCCCAGCGCCAGGTCACAACACGTGCTTCCTTCTCAAATCCCGCTGCACCTCTCTCGCAGACAACTGTGTAAAAGCGTCCGTCCGCGTTCGCCAGGTTGTGAGACCGAGACGTCCACGCACCGTCTGACACGCGTGTCACGATCTCGTCGAGTCGTTGCTGTGCTGTAGATCAGGTTTTTTTAAACATTTATTTAAAAACAGTACAATGAAACAGAAAACTATTCAGACGGCAAATAATTAGGTGACCTAAATTTAAACAAGAAACAGGCGCATCAGCATGTGAACACGCACTCCGTCCCGTGAGCGAGATCGATGAGTCAGCATCCGTGCTCGGCCCACAGCAAACGACGGAGATTAAAAGGGGTGTTTTTTTTGGGCGGAACATCGCATTAGCGAACGCTAATTAAGGCAGATGAGTCTGTCAGCACGCCGCCAGCGTTCCCGTCTCCCCACTCATCACCCCCCCCCCCCCCCCCCCCCCCCCCGCCCCCCCCCCCGCTTCTGTTTACGGCGCAGCCGGGGGTCGGGGGGTCAGGATGTCCCGTGATAAAAAAGCGCGCCTCTCGTTCTGTCAGGCCCCCGGGGCGCAGGTCCGGACCTCCCCCCGGTCCTGCGCTATCGATCGCTCAGATTACCTGCCGGGCCGCGTTTCTCCCGGTGACGCCGCGGGCGCCCTGGGCGCCGAAAAATCAAAGACGGGTCAGCCGGGTCGCCCCGGCCTCCTTCCCCGGGGCCCCGCCCGCGTCTGAACCCGTCACCCAGCGCTGGGGTGCATCGCCGCCTGCGGAATGCGAATGGAAACCGCATCGCTGCGCGTGCCGCCGCCGCCGCCGCCTGGTCACTGACCGCCAAATCTCAGAGCCGTCTAACAGTCCAGCTTAGGCGCACATGTTTGGCCATTCCAGAGAGAACGATGGGGGGTGGGGGATGGGAGGATGGGGGGAGGGGGGAGGAACCAAAGTTTCGGTCCATCGATGAGGAGAACAAACAAATGCCTTCAACCACAGGCTTTTATAACAGAACAGGGTGTGTTTTTTATTATTTATATTCCTGGTATTTAATCATTTCTTGCTATCATTATTGGTTGAATACTTGCTGAGCCTTCCTTTAAAAAAAAAAAAAAATATATATATATACATATACATATATATATATATATACATATACTGCAGTGGATCATATTTATTATTATACCCTTGTAAGGCTTTATTGAGGGTGACCTACAGCTTCACTCATCTGAACAGTAGGATATACTTCACAATGAAGCAGTAAGGTCAGTCCTACCGCTAACAAGTTCAGCCCTCCTAGCTGTACGCCGTCCTCCAACCATTCCGAACATTGCCTCTCAAAAACAGTATTATTAATTATTCAACATTATAAATAATAGCTCCAAGGTCATTTCCACCCGAGCCCTGAATTCACGGTGCCCCTCCAGCGCTTCTTCAAAGTGGGCGGGCCTAGACGGATTCCTGCTGCTACACTCTGGATAAGCCACGCTCGAAAAATGTGAATCCAATAAGTCGTAGTCCTTTTTAATTTAAAAAAAAACTACATTACCCAGTATTTCCGTCGTTTAGCTACACAAGGATGCGGACATAACTAAAGGCAAATATTTTTGTTGTTATATTGTTTCAACAGCTACCTGTTTTCTTCATGATTACTTGCACTAAACTAAGCATTTCAAATAACAGCTATAATTTCCCCAGACCATCCAATTTAAAATATTATTCTTTCCCACCAAGTCATCTCTTTCCGACAGATATTTTGTTCCTAAATATAATCATTATAATCACATAAAAAAACTTCGATATTTCTCAATCACACAAAAACGAGATCGGAATTTTAACGCATGAAACATTTTTATATTCAATATTCAGAAGCTATTCACACCTGCTGTTCTAAATTCACCTGCTGTTTGCTCTGAAATCTCCAGATACACTGGATGAACTGCCATGAATGAGAGAGAGAGAGAGAGGCTTGACACACGAACGTTCAGAAACCAAGGTAACATTCTCCTGCATAATACTCATACTCCTCTACTCCATTATTATGATGTATTTATTTGATTTTATTATTATTTTGTAATGGCTCAACAGGCATGTTTCAACACTTCCTGTATCTGTCACAGGTATATAATGTCACACATCGCTCTCTCATGGACTTCATGGATTTTCTGTTTTATAGCCAGTGAGTGTTTTCGACCACAGAGTAAGATCTTGGAGGACTGAGTATGCACCCATTCAAACTAATGAAGAGTGCAGCACAGCACTAAGACAGGCTTGCAGCAATGTGAGTGAGGAGAACAGACACACAAATACTTCATTGCGTGTGTGTGCGAGTATTAGTCTAGTTTAAACGTCACTGTGTTAGAAAAGAACAGAGGCCAGGCAACAAGCAATGCTCCCTACTGAAAGAACAGGCTCCTGACATATGTCCCTTCCTGGGGCACTAAATGAGCAAAGTGTTTCTTTCTTTCTTACTGCATCGCCCGGGTCGACACGAGCGCCACAGACTTTTATGATGCAATTTCACTCCAAATTTGTGACTCTTGTGCATTTAGAGCTTGGCGGCACTCGAAGACGCGCGAGCGAGCAGGCATCCGCTCAGGCTTTTTATCTAGTTATGACTGACTAGCCCACATTCATATTTATGTTCCCTCTGAGCACCACGCTTCTCCTATTCCCTTTTTTTTTCTTTTTTTTTTTAAGAAAGAGAAAATGGAAGGCACGTGTTATCGGAGCACGAGAGTCGTGGCAGTAATGTTTCCTGTGCCCAGGATACGTTTTATTATTTACGCTATTTAACGTCCCGGAAGCAAATGCATCGTCACATTTCAAAAAAGGTAAAGCAATCCCCTATTCAAATCCTCCGCGGATCTTGCTCTGTCATATCTATGGAACCTTGAGGTTTTTTTAAAATTATTTTTCTTTCTGCGTCTTTTTTTTTTAAGAAAGAGAAAATGGAAGGCACGTGTTATCGGAGCACGAGAGTCGTGGCAGTAATGTTCCCTGTGCCCAGGATACGTTTTATTATTTACGCTATTTAACGTCCCGGAAGCAAATGCATCGTCACATTTCAAAAAAGGTAAAGCAATCCCCTATTCAAATCCTCCGCGGATCTTGCTCTGTCATATCTATGGAACCTTGAGGTTTTTTTAAAATTATTTTTCTTTCTGCGTCTTTTTCCACGGGACGCTCACACTGCTGCTCGCCGTCAGACTGTGAACTGGAAGTACTTTCTTCTAGACGCCACGGCTCTGTGTTCCGCAGGATCCAGACACTAAAGACGGTCCGCCACAGGCTCTGATAAACCGTCATATTAAAATGTCATTTAAAACACTTTTTTTTTTTTACCCCCCTTAAAACCGAACGAACTGCTTTCAGCAGCGCGACATCTAAAGAGAGAGGCGTACCGAGCATGGTGTCGGCGTGAGGTGGCATGCGAGCTTTCGCGTTTCCGCGAAAGAAGAAGAAAAAAAAAAAACAAACACAGCGGCAATGCTCCCATGAGAAATGGCTTCTGTTGAAACACCAGAGCATGCTGCTCTACCTCTCTATTTAAAATTAATTGAGCTCTGTGTTATACATAACTTCAATTATTTTCTCAACTCGCTTGGCTGTATTTTTTTTTTTTTTTTTGCGCATGAGTTCCTCTGCTCATGTAAAGTCATCTGGCACCATGAGAAGGTGGCATTTCAGTACTGGACGTTTGATTGGCTACGGTACAGCTGGGTTGCAGCAGGCAGACTATTTAATATATGAACTTGGTAAAAATTAAGGAGAGATACGTATGTTTGTTCCTGTAAAAGATCCTCATCGCTTATGATTGTGTAAAGTTTTATGTAGGTATGTTGCACGCTGACCCACCAAGCCATAACATGGCCGGATAGCATACCTAGCTTCCCAGCTATGCTATAGCGTTCTGCATTATTCCGTCCATATTCTGATGAATATTAATATGATCATATTAAAATGTTGTTGCATTGTAAACCTCAATTTAAAAATAAAAACAAAAATTCAGCAATTTCTCATCCTTTGCCACATTTTTCTGATTAGGTTACAATAATCAATGATCAATGATTAAATTATTCTCTTGGTACATGTGCCATCAAGTTGACACATTTTTTTTTTGGGGGGGGGGGGGGGGTGTAAATGACACCTGTTTCACAAGCATGAAACCTACGCAAACCAATGCCCTGACTGAGCCACTGTTTCTCGTGCGTTCTAAATGCGGTAAATTAGAGTGAAAGATAGTATTCGACGGTCGTGGTTTCCCCAGCCATGCATTATTCATTACAAAAAGATGTAGCCGCACATTCAAACCGGGCATAAAATCCATTTTTAATGCATTCGTTTATTTATGTGTTAATGTGTTTCAACGGTGCGTGGAATTAAAATGAATGCTGATTCACTCCACAGTCACTTGGGCACACAGAATGCAGGACATTCCCTCGGCCACTTAGGAGACAGCCGCTAATTAGATAATCAGAAATAACAGAGCGAGCATTAACCAATTAACCCATCAATCAATCAAGAATCATTATGCCGCTAATGAGTTTTATCCCCCCCCCCCCCCCCCCCCCGATCTCCCAGCCGCCCAGTGGATGTGGCAGGACTGAATCTGCTTCATTAGTTTTTAATGTTAGAATAATGATGATTGTTTTACATTTTTGAAAAAAAATTGTTTTGGTTAGATAAATGAAATTGGGTTATGAAATAACAAAGCAATTAAAAATGCCATTTCACTATAAACTCAATACGGACGCATTATGGGGAAAGTAGGTTCATTTTTTTTAGTATGATTTGAACTGCATAACGGATAAATAATTTCAAATGAATACCCTGCTGACCTAAAATATAAAATGCACACCTAAATTCACACCAAAACTTGCCCATAACTCTTGGCTTACAAATAAATGCTAGCACAACTACTTTCCTTCACAATTCGGCAAGTTAATTTAGGGGCACTCAGTGATTTTCAAACTGTGGTTGTGAAAGACCACATCTAACGCTAATTAAAACTTCCTCTGGAGCTGAAGTTAATGAACGGTCACTGTGCGTGCCATGTAGCGGCTACAGCTGTTAGCTCACCCGCAGAACATCTGAATGCTGTACAGGGTGGGATCCTCCTCTACGGGGACCAGCTGCTGAAGGTGTAGCAGCTAAAGCTGTTAGCTCACCCGCAGAACATCTGAATGCTGTACAGGGTGGGATCCTCCTCTAAGAGCACCAGCTGCCGAAGGTGTAGCGGCTAAAGCTGTTAGCTCACCCGCAGAACATCTGAATGTCGTACAGGGTGGGATCCTCCCCTAAGGGGACCAGCTGCTGAAGGTGTAGCGGCTATGGCGGTTAGCTCACCCACAGAACATCTGAATGTTGTACAGGGTGGGATCCACCTCTAAGGGGACCAGCTGCCGAAGGTGTAGCGGCTAAAGCTGTTAGCTCACCCGCAGAACATCTGAATGTTGTAGAGGGTGGGATCCTCCTCTAAGGGGACCAGCTGCTGGAGACACAGCTGCTCGCAGCCGCCGTTGAAGCCGTCCGAGCAGTCGATGCCGATGTGGTGGTCGTAGCACCCCGTCCCGTCCTTCATGGGGCTCAGGCCAGGGGGGCACTGGAGAGGGGGGGGGGGGGGGGGGGGTGAGAGAAACAGAAGACACGTCCTGGGTTTCGTGAAAGAGAATGGAATGGAGCAATGGCTCAAAATGGAAAAGGAACAAGGGCCAGTTTCACACACACAGATTAAGCCTGATCCGAGACTAATTTCCATTTTGAATGGGGATTCTCCACAGAAGATTCCATTTAGTCCAGGACTGAACTTAATCTGTGTCTGTGAAGCCGGCCCTAAGAGCTTACACTGAAATACCCTCATCTTTTGGCCACTCCGCTCCCTTCTCCTTGAGCTGGAGAAGGGAGTGGGGTGGCCAAAACCGTTTTTGCAACCGTTTTTCTTCACAACCAGGCTGGCAAAGTAAGCGTGTTGACTGCAGAATTTGTCAAACTGTGACTGTTGTGAAAACAAAGACTACAAACTGATTCTAACTGTCAAAGTTAAGAACAAAATTTTGAATCGTACAGACAGTCTGACTTTAATCCCTGCTTGTATCATAAGTTACTGCCCAGGTAAGGCTCAGCATCAGGTCCAATGACAGAAAGGATCTGTGTGCCCCAGACACGTTGGGTACATTTCTGTTTAGATCTGACACTCCATTTACACCATCCAAACTCACGAAAACCTATTTTTGTGCTGTGAGTCACATCTCCAAGCGAACTGGTATCTCTGGGTTTAATCACAAAGCCCTTATTGGCTTCATCCGAAGGGCGCCGGATGAGGCTCAAAGCAATCAGATGCCGCTCTGCATATGTGCTCACAGCGCGGCTCAAAGAGCACTTTCCGGAACTTTCCGCGGGGGCTTTCTGGCAAAACCGCAACAGAGCAGGCGCCGCGGTTCAGAAAGTACTTCGGTGGGACGAAACGTCGCGCACCGCGAAAAAACGGTAAACGTGCGAATCACGGGGTCAGAGAACTTCTAGAACTTTCCCCCGGGCGCCGCAGCCGGCGGGAGCCTCCCGCCTCTCCCAGAGCAAGGCCCCGCGACACCGCCGAACCGGCGTGATGTTTTCCGTCCGTCCGGCGTCGACTTTCGAGAAGGTGCCTCTAACGGTCCGGTTCTTAACAAGGCACTCCCCCCCCCAGATAAAGGTGAAACTTCCCTCTCTTTTTCCCCCGCCTCCGGGCACGGGCAGAAGGAGTTATTAGCGTCACTTCTCGCCAGCGCTCCCAGGCTCGTCCATCTTGCGTCTCCCTGTGCAGTTGCATCCGAGCGCACGGCATGGCGCTAGCCCGCGGAAGTGTAGACCTCTGAGTGTGTGTGTGATTAGGGCATCTCAGCACGAGCGTGCGCTATGGCGGGAAAGCCTGTCTGGAGCCATCCATCTTAGGGGCCGGCTGGACGGGCCACGGTACTTTCTTTTTTTCTCTTTTTTTTCTTTTCTTTCCTTTTGGCCAAAATTTTTAAAAAATTAAAAAAATAAGAAACATTTCAGTGACATGGAGATTGTGCACAGCCCCTCATAGTGGGAATGAGACTCAAAGTCATCTGTACACTACGAATAACGTTGATGAGAGGACAATAGCACAAAAGAGGACCAGCTTGCCCCCATTGCCACCACTTGTTGTCAAAACTCGAAAATAGAACCATAAAGGAAACAGGTGACACCCCTAACAGATTTCAGATGAATGGCAGTTCTGACCCAGGCCAAGAATAAGTTTGTCTTTCTGGTCAAAGGCTTCTATTGTGTGCTTTTAAAAGAGATCCCGTTGATGACACTTCTCTTAATTCTGCTCAGCCCGGTTTTGATGGTCCGACACACGAACCGTCCCTGGCCCTACCTGTAAATTTGTTGGTCCTGGTTTCTAAATGCGTGTGTGTGTGCGCGTGTGTGTGTCTGTCTGTACATACACAGTATATAACTACTGTAGTTGGTGTAATGCGCACTGTGTTTAATTTGAGCGGTGTGAATGGAACTGCATTGTATCCATGAAATAAGTTTGGCTCCTATCATGGGTGACTCACAGCTGTGGGTGAACAGTGTAAAGTCACAGTGCTGCACGACAAGCAATAAAACCAGCGCCGTTCAGGCCTGGAACACAACGGCTTTAGGTTAGACTGCAACCCCGAATGCAGGAGACGCGTGTAACCGCAACACACCGCGAACCGCACGAATGCACGAGCCAATAGCGCGTTAGCACGCATCTGCATATTCTCTGCAGTTGTTTCAGTGCTTTCCGGCTCCCGGGAAGACGGGCATCTGCTCGGGGCGTTAGACAATACAAAAGACTGTGCCAAACCCCCGCTCTCCTTTAACAGCATTGGATGAACACCTGTAATGAACGTGTGATTTATCTGGCACTAACACAAGCGTGAGGTTGACAGCAACAACCGCATAATGTATCAGCGGTTAGCCAGCTAAGTATTGTCGAGAGGCCGACCTGTAGTGGCAAGTGGTTCGAGTTGGGCGGGTATTCTCCGAGAGGAAAGGAACATCAAAAACAAACAAAAAAATAAAAAATAAAGAGTAATGTAAGACTGGAACAGCATCTCAGGAGTATTCGTTAATACTTTAAACACACGTTGGCTCGAGACAAGACGAGACAGAGATCAGAGCCCAGGTCTATACACATTACGGATGTACAATCCTGAAATATAACCACACTCACACAAATCAAAATACTGCTGAGGAGGCCAAATCAATACAGGTTAATTAAGGATAAAATGTACCCCCACCCCCCCCCCCACCCCCCAACCTCTCGCTGTGCGTGTGTACGTGCGTTTATGTGCATGTGTACGTGTGTGTATGTGCGTATACATGCGTGTGTATTTCCCATGATCCTTTCCACAGGCAGGCCGGATGGCTGCACATGTAGGCCGCTGGTCTCTGGAGTTTGCCCTCTCTCGCCCCATCCCAGCGTCACGGGCCGGACCTAATGACTACAGCCCCTCGCCTTGTCCCTGGATACATTTGTATTGATTTTGTCGCTTGGCTACAGGCGCTGTGACAACTGATTTATCACCTGTAATGTAAAGCCCATGGTACATTAAACCTCCCAACTTATCCGAGCATAGACTCCTTAAATCACTGGCCCTTCTTACGATCGATTCAAATGTAGAAGCACGAGGAATTCATATATTGATGTGCCACGCCCAAGTGACCGACCCCCCCCCCCCCCCCCCCCCCCCCGCCAACACCCTCTCCATTGACTTCTAAAATACCCCAGCAACATGATGAGCAGCAGAGAACAAGCCACTTAAGAGCTCATATCCCTCAACGTATAGAGCGACAGACTCTAACACTGGAACCCAACAGGTTTTTTATTTTTTCTTCTTCTCCATAGTGAATTTGGCATCCGGTTGATTTAGCAAATCGTGCGGTGTTTAATCCTCGGCAAATCTTTCGGTAATCCACCTTAAGGATTGACTCACGCGCATAAGCAGTTTTTGTGTGGTCGCAGGACGGATATGAAATGATAAGCTACCCGGGGCAATTACGCTAATTGCGGTTAAGATACAGAGCAGTTCCACGGGGCCAAGGAGTCCCTGAGGCAACCGCTCTTAGCGTTTGCTAACGCTAGCTACGCGAGTCCTTTCTTTGGATGGAACTGCTTCAACGCAAATGCCAAAGCACACGGCCAAAAAAATAAATCATAATAAATCATAATAATAATAAGAATAATAATAATAATAACATTCATTAATTTCCATTCAGCTATTAGGACCTTGCTTAATTGCGCAATATTGAGTGAGAGATCGTGTTAACTTAAACTGTGATTATATAGTATAACGCTTTAATTAGTTCTTACATTCCCATGCATTATGTATTTTCATGTAGAATGAAAGCTTTACTTCGCAATATTCCAACACTGCATTTAATGACTGTGTGGATTTGAAAGGACTGTATCTGTGACCTTCTGTTGGGACAAAATAATTATCACTGGCATTTCACAAAGCCTGCAACTTTGTTCGGCCATTTGACACATTGAGAATAAGTGGGCAGAAGTACGATGTGTGCAGAAAATGTCTCCCAGGCCAACATTCAATTGGCTGAGAACAATTTACTGATTTTCATTAGCCCAAGAACACATTTGGATAATGGACGAAAACTAAAAATAACGGGGAAAAAAACCCCGCAAAAACTCGACTTAAATTGGCAAATAAAGAGAACGAGCAGACATTTGGTATTTATTTGAAGTATTTCGGGTTCATTAATGCTGATGAGACGCTTCCCTCCCGCGCGACTCTGTCGGTCCTTTAAAGAAGGGGATCTCGAGGGGGGACCCCTGCTCGTGCCGAATCTGCTACAGCCAATTTCCTGACTGATTAAAGCTGTTCAGAACTGGTGTTTAAGTTCTTTCTTTAAATAAAAGTGCTCTTTAATGGCGTCTTCATCGCAGCTCGCAACTTGAGTGCTGAGTTAGTGTCGGGGACCAGCAGCGAACACTTTCAGCAGTTGTTTCTCGTCATCAATTTTACCTGCCAGTCTATCGTTTGAAGTTCATAATTAGCAATAACATCTTTCTAAAGGAACCATTTAGCACATTAAAGAAAACGAAAAGAAAAACGAAGATGAAGGACTGATCCAAAAAATATTCATGGAGGGAAGTGAGGGAAGACCCTTGGATGTGCTGTGTTTGGTGTGCTTTGTGTGTTGAGACATGACGATGCTAATCCACTGCCTGTGCACAGCGTGCAGAACGTTTGGACAGGCTCTCAAATCTGCAACTGCCAACGTTCTGAGGTAAATTCACAGCCATACATGGGTAGGTTCGGCCCTGAGAGAATGGCTGTGTGCATGGGAGTATATCCGCCATGTTATTACATTACAAATTACCACAAGAAAACAAAGAGCAGAACAAACACCTCAACCCATTTTTACAAGCCAGTGCACACCCTCCAGTCTTTCTGTAATAATCTGTAAAAGTTGACTGTTTCCAACCAGATTTTTAAGTTTGTTCGAACTTCAAATCTTTTCTTTTTTCCCCGATGCAAATTTTCCTCTACTTTGCTACTTGACAGGCACAAAACCCATACATAACTTGTCATTATTCTGCTTTTTGTGAGTATCTCCTGACTAGCAATGAACTTCCCTCTTTTATGCAAAAGAAAAAACACCAATAAATCTAAGGGGCGAGTTATTCACTGCTACTGTAAGGAGCTGAAAATATGGAAAACAATATAGCTGAAGTGGATTTGCTGTGAGGTTAGAGCTAAAAAGCAATTTAAACGTACAATGTATGCTCCTTTAAAGCAGACATTTTCATCATTATTTTGGCATCATGTTATTAAAAAAAAAGATGCTTACCTCTATTTAAGTAAAACTGCAGAGATATGTTTATCTTGGGAGATGAACTGGTATAAATATAGCTGAAAATGTCTTTTTATTTCTTCTTTATTTAACCAGGGTAGTCATGCTGAGACTACAAGTGAGCTCTGAAGCCTACATGTATTTCGCCCGTGGGAGGAAGCCAGCGTACCTGGAGGAGGTCCACACGAGCACAGGGAGAGCACGCAGGCTCTATGTGGAGGGGATCTGGCCAGCCGGGACTTGAACCCACAACCTCTTGTGAGGGAGCACTGCCAACCACCGCGCCACTGTGCAGTCCACAAAATGGCACCCAAGGCATGAATAACAGTTTGGAATCAAATGGGAAACAAAAATGTCGACTAAGAAGAAAGGTTTGAAGGGAGAAACACTCAACAAACATAATTTTTTAAAAGACAGACAGCGTGCGAGTTTCCAGTTTGTTTTGTTTCGCCGTTTTCCTTTTTTTTAATCGATTTATTTATGTTGTTTTTGTCCCCACAGTCAGTTAAGCAAGTATCACATTAAATGAGCGCGTTATTTGTTTTACGGTTGACTTTATTGCTTTATTTCCCTCACGTCTTACTCACAAGGCCATAATCATCCGGCTACCGGCTCGTCTTTCGTAGAAATTACAGCACCCACCTCCAAGGTGTCTTTGCAAAAATATACATTTTAATTATCAGGAAACTTCCGGCTTGATTAAAGGTTAAACGCGTAGTGATAAACACACCCCGATAGGACCCTGTTTTCCCCCCGTGAAGCTCCTCTCCTCTCGCAACCCGCCCCCGCAAAGCAGAGTCTTTACAAAAGGGAAACGGTGAGGAAGTGATTATTCAGTGACTCATAGTAAAACGGAACCTAGCGTGATCACGGCACACGGGCGCACGCGTTGCAGCCTCTGAACTTGCGGTTATTCATGGACCGGCTCCTTCGAATTCAAAAGACGCTTCAACCCGGGGCTACCGGCATTAGCAATCTGCATCCGCTGAGGGTCCTCGAGCGCATTCTGACATTTCGTACCGCGGTTCGGTTATTATCCGTCATTATTCCGCGCCATTAAAGTTGTCCCTTTCCGCTCTCTCCGGGTGCCTCTGGAAGCACGTATTCCCCCTTCCTGAAAGCCTCCCGACTTCTTGCTTATTTCTGTGTTCGGTTGACGTATGTGCTAGCGCACGCATAAATATACATCCATCCGTTATCCGTACATTATCTATACCTGCTCATCCTGGGTCAGTGTCGCGGTGCTTAAACATCCATTGCATCCAAAAAATATGTCTGAGCGCGGCTTCTGTGGGAACAGATGTATGCTTTTAAGGAGAAAGCTAAGAAAGTGGTTTGAATTTTGTGCTGCTTTTGAACACTCGCTTGGGTCAATTTCATATTTTTTCCTTTTCCGCACTGCATCAAAGTAACACAGTCACATAGGTTAACATCAATTTCCACAGCAAAAGGACAGTGTGAAATGAACTCCATCAATGTTCACACGAGTCCAAAAGTAATACAGCGTCCTCTGTCAGAGAAAAATGCAACTACTAATGCAACACCGAACATTTTACTGAGGTTAAAGAGCATTTTCATTGCAATATAAGAACTCCACAAAGCGCATCATTATGAATTATTCCAGGGACTGGTGGATTTGTAATCGGCGGTCGCTCTGAAGGAGCGTCGAATTGGTTTTGGCGAAGAACACGGGACAGATTCTGCCGCAGTCAGCGACGAACGAACCAGCCGATCTCCTGCCCAGCCGTAGCCATCGCCGTGCGGCCCTCTCCATCTTAACGAAACGAGGGGCTCGTTTGATTTAAAATGGCGGGAAAGGAGGCGGCGGGGGGGGGGGGGGGGGTGTTCACCTCTGGAACCGATCCTACTGTGCGCAATTAGTCCTCTCCAGGACACGCCACCCAGCGTATCCGCGGCAACCTTGTAAGAGTAAATGATGGATCTGCTCTACGGCGGCGCGTGGGGGGGGGGGGGGGGGGTGTCTCTTTCCCTTGAAACGCGCCAAAACGAGTTCAGAAAGCTCCATCACTGTGCCCGTCCGTGTCTAACACGTCACGCCAAGGAAAATGGCTTCATCACGACTTTAAAGTTTCTCCTTTTTTTTCCCCTGGTCTTTTTTTACCCCCCCCCCCCTTTCCTACACGCCCCGATTGCAGTGCCTTATTTCGAGTATCACTTCTGTTTAGGCAAAAATCAGAAGCCACATCTTTTCTCACTCAGACATAACATAAAAAATAAAAAAAAAAACACGACTGACAAAATCAATGATTAATGCATGTCTGGGTAAAATGTAAATTCATCGTACGGCTTTACGATCCAAAGACTTCACTCTTTTTATTTTCCTAGAGCAAATAATCACTAGTGAAGAGAGGTTTATGTGGCAAAAGTGTGGTAACTGAGCAATAAGAAAGCTTTTCTACAGACTAATCACAGTTAGATGCTTAAAATATTCCGCGTTAATTTCATCTTGAGAGTTCATATGATATATTTTAATTTACCATCATAGTTGATTTGACACTGAATATTTTACTGTGTACATTTTTCCAGAGTGAAGAATCTTGTTTGACATCAGTAGATGAGCATTTTGACACCATGTCACCTTAAGTTTCACATTTAGACTCATTTAAAAGACAGCCCATATGGACCGATTAAAGGAGGCCATACCTGGTGAAAATGAGCAATCACAGTGAGATATTTTTAGAATGGACTTAGTTATTCGAGCAGTGATTCATATTTTGAACAACATTATACTAATACAAATAATGAAATACATAAACAGTGTGTTTATAGCCTTAAAAGGCACTCATCATTGGTGAGGTATTAATATGTGGTGAAGTGTAACTGGGGTTAGTGCATTTGGTCCCGTTCGGGTGCGGGGGGGGGGGGGGGGGGGGGGGGGGGTAGCTTTAAGGATTAAGGGAGTGCATTAACAGGCACTCGCGTCTGTTCAGCAAAGGAGAAACAGCTGCACAGCAGACATCCACCTTACAATGTCTTAACCCCCCCCGTCCCCGTCCCCGTCCCAAAGAGGAACACCCCTCCCCTCTCCGGAGCACCTGCTTCCCTTCTGGGAGCGCAGCGCGCTTCGTAAGGGGCGCTCCGCTTCGCCCAAACCTGCTTACGCCCCCGAAATCCGACGCCAGGCGGGACGAGGCTTCCGCCCCGACGCAAAGAGTGTGCTGACGCACCCGTTACCCCCGGCGATAAAGTGTGTCGTCCCGGCGCCCGAGGAAGCGTGCTGCTCAGGCACCTGCGTTTCCCGCGGCTGGGGCAAGACGAGTCAAACACAGGTAAGGGTGCGCTACGCGGGCCCGGGCTTCATTTCATTATTCGTGCATTTCCCATGGGCCCAAGGAGCACTGCTTCACAGAACAGAAGCCTGCATGTGCATTTTTGTCTTTTTTTAAAATGAACTGCCAGGGCCCGGGTCTGACAGTAGTGCTGACGTTGACTGTCTGTGCCATAACGCCTGTGCTATTTTAACAAAAAATAAATAAATAAATAAACATTTGTTTGCGCCAAATATTATATATTCACCCACCAGCTTTCCTGCCTGTCTACCCACTCGGCCCTGACTGTGTGCTATAGGTGTCCCATCGTTAGACAAATTACCAGGCTTCAACAACAGGTTCCACTTTTTTTTAAAAAAAAGCTAATTATGTAATGTCCCCCAAATTCCTAGTTAGTACAAAAAAATTACCCAGAACCAGATTTTTAAAAATTATATATATGCCGTTTCCCTACTGACAACAGCTATTTAGAAGGATGAATGGTGGATGAATGATCTCACCTCTCTGTAAAAGAAAAAAAAAGACCACAATGATATGGCAAAGTGGGGAGATGTATATAGGCTTTGGGGTGATGCTGAGAAGGCATCACCCCAAAGGCAGTTCCCATAGCTATGTTTCAGTCTTAATCAAACATGATCTTCCCATTGCTGTTTAATAAGGTCTGTTGAATAGATGCTGAATACAGGAAAATTTCATTACATTTCATTGCATGACATTGTATGATTGTATTTTTATTGAATTGTATCAGTCTTCGGTCTTATTTATCAGTCAACCCTGATAACTCTGTTGAAACACTTGGGGACATGCATAAATGACAGGCAATTCCAATCAGCATGTAATCACCGTTAGACAATCGAGACTGCATCTGTGTTTATCCTGGACGGCAGAAAAAAAAATTCAATTGCCATTTTTTTTTATTGCCATTTTCTGAATGGCAAGGACTCAGAGCAACCGATAGTGAAATGAGCTCACCCCGCAAGCAGCGAATAACAATCCAATTTCCTCATGACATCACCGCCTTCTGTCTTTCTGAGGAAAGGGACAACATGGACGTGCTCTGGTGGGGTCTTGATGCTGTGTGCGTGTATGTGTGTACGCGTCTGTGTGTGTGCGTGCGTGCGTGTATGCGTGCGTGTGTGCATGTGTGCGTGCGCGTGTGTGTGTGTGTGTGTGTGTGTGTGTGTGTGTGTGTGTGTGTGTGTGTGCGTGACAAGAACGACAGACGGATTTTATGCCCCCCCCCCCCCCCTTTCCCGCACCGGCAAAAGAGGAGAGAACTAATTAATCACACAATCATTTGGAGATTATTACACTTTATTTCTGAATGACCGCATTGTCTCCGCTCCCCGGGAGCGTCATACATCAGCGAGACAGAGGAGGTCAGGCCGCGCCGCCGCGCGCTACGAG
Organism: Anguilla pacifica; assembly: GCA_039654925.1. Classification (NCBI taxonomy): domain Eukaryota; kingdom Metazoa; phylum Chordata; class Actinopteri; order Anguilliformes; family Anguillidae; genus Anguilla; species Anguilla pacifica. The sequence goes on along the minus strand of CM077289.1, from coordinate 7,759,268 downwards.
GGATATTAAACGCGAGGCGAGACTGGCGGCGCGGGGCCCAGGCGAGGCGCTAATTGATTAGCGGAACCGGGCCCGGGTCCCACTCGTTGACGGGCGCGATTACACAGACAGGGGGTGTAATTTATACACCTAGTCGAACGGTAATTACAAAAAATGCCAAGCGGCGTGAGGCACCAGATGGAGGTGGCCTCGCTATCTACGGGAGCGCGCGCGGACGGCTAACCGGCCAGCTGTCAGGAACGATAGCGACTTCGCTTGGGCGAGGTGAGCGGGGCTCGGCTCGCTGCGGCTCGCGATTAATTAGGAGCTTATTTTAACTTTTAAAAAAAAAAAAAACAACAACAAGAACAAAAACAAAAACTTTACTAAAGGACAGGAAACTTGACATTTTCTCCTAAGTTCACGACTCAAAGGGGCTCCAGAAACACTGCATTGCTACTGTTATTTCATAGCGCCTGGGTGAACTGATATTTTGGACTTGCTGTAAGTTTCATAGAATTCTTTGTTGCCATGGACAACAGTGAAACGGATGCAAATAAACAAAAGGACTCTGATCTCTGGAATCACTCTTGATCTATGAAGACAGCGATATCAATGGACTTCTTTCTGACGTATGATATTATGAACACACACACACACACGCATATACACTTGCACACACATGCACATACAGAGACACACACACACACAAACACATGCACGCACACACACATATGCACAGACACATCAACAAACACACACACACACACAAACACACATGCACAAGCACACACACACACACATGCATGTACGCACATACACACACACATATCTCAGAAAAGCTTTCAAACAAACCAAGACAAATCCGTTAATATGATAATCGAGCCAACGTTTTATAGAATCACATAAACTGAGGGCAAGATCTAAACATATGGTTTGTGTACATTCACAAAAGCCTCCAGAGAGAGAAACTAATTTAGAAGCTTATTAAAGTACATATGCGTAATATTACATTTGAATTGCGCTGGGAATTCATTTTACTTTCAAAGGCGTAGGAGGGAACTGACCTTGAATATAAAGACTCCTCCAGGTACAGACAGAAATGGACCCTCTCAGAGAAACCAAAGGAATAATTGGAAATTGCCATCATTTTGTTGATAAGGTTTTTCAATATATGTTGCAAAGGCAACAAGCTACGTGCCATTAAAGCTGTGCTTACTAATAGACTGTCCATTATGTTAAAACCTTAAGAGGGAAGGTAAATCTAACTTTTCAGAAACTGACAAAAAATGATCCTTCTCTTCCTTTATTTCACAGAATGTGAAGCAGGTGCCTGAGGGATGCCAACTTATATGACAGAAACGCTGTACTCTCTGCCCATTGGTCCACTGCTGTTTGCTGACCATGTCACATTCGTGTAGGCTGTTTTGGCAAAAAACATTAAATTACAAAATTGGGACCACACATCACTTGTTAATTGTGTTAATTATATATGCTACATTAATTAACAGCATTAATTCTGAACAGATTTTGTGCTGTATTAATATACGTATTTATCTAATTTATCCACCTTTCATTTAACCAGGCAGGTCAACTGACGACTCGGTTCTTATTTCAAGTGACAAGCAGTCACGACTGCGGCTGTGGAACACAAGGGACTGCGTAGCCAATCAGATGCAGGGGACGCTCAGTTGCCCAATTAAATCAAACTGAATCAAGATAACAAATGTCCGCCATGAATAACAAACTACAGATACTGCATGCAATGCCAGATAGGACTCAGGAAAATGAGGGAAAGGGCTGTCAAAGCAGAAACCATTTGGCCGCACTGTATGGGTTATGTCTTGAACAGAAGGCCCGGGATAGCCTTCAGCAGGTCAGGAAGCCATAAATATGACACTCGTTGTGGGGCCAGTAAAATGAATTAACTTGTGACTTCCATCTGGAAAGCTAAAGTGTAGCAGCATGTTTTCACAAGACCCAATTCAGCTGTATCTTAATATGGGTCTTTCCCCCCCCCCATTTATATTCCCACTAGATGTATCACAGTCCTCCCTCAGGCCAGCGATGCCAAGACTTGGTCGATGTACCGGAGCAGGAGCAGGCATGTGTCATTATGACATCACGGAATGTGGGCGTGCTCGTTATGACATCACGGAACGAGAAACCAGGAAGAAGTTTTTTCTTTGGACACACCTCCAAAAGAGGGCTTTGCAGTTGGTTTAACTGTACTTGACTGACGCATTGGGAGAGGTGCGCAAAATTCACTTTGTTACTGTAGACGTTTACAGCGTTCCCATAGACAGGTTGCACTGGATGACGGTTCCGTGTGAATGGACAGAACTTTTGCCTGGACTGAAGCATCAGCAGTGTGCTGTCGGATAACCAGGCAGGGAAGTGAGCTGGCTACAGGCCTACAGTCAGTCAGGCCTGTGAACATCCAGCTATAACTGCTGCTTTGAACGACCCTAAGCCTAAACGTGAAAGGGCCACGTACGGCCAGAAAAAACAGCATATGAAAAAGAGAGACCTGAAGAAGAAATAAACCGATAGAACAGCAGACTTTCAGGACTCACAGAAGTATCTGTGAAATGACTTCCATATTATAATAATGATTATTATTATGAATATTACAAAGAAGAAGAAAAAGAGGACATCCCAAACCGCAGTGATCGGACACACAGTGCCCTGACCCGCAGGAGGACAGGTAGAGGCTGAAAGCTCTGCTCCCCGGTGCCCCGCCCCCCCCCCCTCCAGCCTGCCTCCCAGGGGCCAAGCCAGGCAGGCAGCGTCATCAGTGCGAGGAGGGCCCCGCCTCCCAGGGCCGAGCAGCAAATTGTTTATTAAATCTAATAGCTTAGCGGGAAAATGTAATTTCCTTCAGCGGCGTGTTCGCCGGCGCTGGCAACCCTGGGAGGAACAAGCGGCGTGATTTTCTTGGCAGCGGCTTCCTTGCGAACCGCAAATTGGAGACCCGCCTTCCAACAACTGGCCTGGCTAATTGCATTAGCGTGGAAAATGTGCACGTTTTTCTAATTAGAGGCCCTACGTGCTGGTGCCACCCCAACCCCCCCCCCCCCCCCATCCCCGCCCGCGTGTGGAAGTTCACCCGCACGCATACAGATGTTTCATTCAGTCGTGGGTGTCCACTGTAACTACATCCCACACGCAGTAACTACACCATCGGGCAGCTACTGAACAAATGAAGCTCCGTTGCATCACAATACCCAGTAAGTGAAATGTGGATTGTGTGAGTGAGTCACTCTATGAATTAGACATTAAAAATCTAATCCGTTTGAATAGGATGAATTATGTGAAATATCCAGAAAATTGAGGGAAATAAGAATGTTCATGCACACCTGCACCAAGACAAACCAAGGGGTCAGTACTGGCCAGTTATCTACAAGGCAATCAATACTAGGGGGCTCCAAATCACTGAAGGTTAATTCCATGCACTCAATGTCATTGCTTATCTTGCTGGAAAAGGGAATAAAAACAGGGGAAGAAAAAAAAAAAAAAAACAAGAAGCTGAAGGACATGAGATTGACTTGTTTTGGTGCTCATACATTTCTTTCACACTTCACTTTGGCCACCTGCCACTGCTAGCCCAAGATCAAAATGCGAAGACACTGCAGTTTATTTTTACATCGAACTTTAAAGTGCGGAAAAAAAATAAGAACATTAGATAAGAACTTTCTGAACACGCTTGCTGAATCTGTAAGGAAACAACAAATGCAAAAAAATAAAATAAATAAAAAAAATAACAAGCTGAAATTGAAATGTAAAACGTAATTCAAGACGAACACTTCAAATTGCTACAGCGGTCCAAATGCAAAAGTGGCTTGAAGCGGGGATAAAATAAATTCATAAACACAACAAAAGAGATTGTTTTCGTCCCGAGCCATGTAGTGCGTGTGCATTTAGACAGCTTTGTAATGTTCTCTCGATGCATTATGGGTATTTCGGAGGTATGCGGTTTGACTGACTAACTTATCAGCGGATATCAAATGAATAGTAATGCCTCATCGGGAGACCGCAGTCTCCGCTCTAGCGGACGTGCTACTCGCAGCTGGGCAAGCCTTCCTGGAGGGGGTAGATCAATCATCAGGCTCCCAGCGCCTAATCTGCCACTAGCATTTACGCTCACATGCTTACTCTCGCATCTGGCTACGGTATCCCACGCCCCCCCCCCCGAAGGAGCTGTACGGAGACTGTAACTGCCGTCGAGGCCTTACAGATGTGATCTGTCCGGCGGTCGCTTGTACGCTCTCACCCGTGTGAGGTACCGAAGCCGTTATTACGACAAGGGGCTCCGAAAAACGGTCCGGTGGGGAGAGGACTACGGCTTTTACCGAGGGGGAACGGCAAATAAAGCCCATCTGTGGTCAGCCGTGTTTAGCCTCAGATAGTTCATGCACTGACAGGGCAGAGCATACTAACTACAGTGTAGTCTAGTCAGCAACATTAGCTAACCTTCTCAGGGGACCTGGATGAGACTAACCTCTCCTTAGGCCAAAAAATGGTGACCACTGGCACACGTTGTAGTCTGGGAAACAACTCACTTCTGTCTCCAGATGATGTTTTTTTTTTAGTGTCTGGGTAATTTCGGGGGGTGTTAAACCAGCCGGTCGGGTGGGAAGAGGGTCCCCCCCCCCAGGGCCCGGTGACTCACCACGCAGCCGCTGGAGTCCAGCTTGCGGTCGGCGATGCAGCGGAAATTTCGGCTGCACCCGCCGTTGTCTTTGGAACAGTCGCGCACCGGCCCGAAGGAGTCCAGGAGCACCTCCAGGCTGTCGAACGAGGAGGAAATCATCAGCTCCTCCCTAGAAGAAGCAGAAGCAGAAGAAGAAGAAGAAGAAGAAGATTTTATGGTTTGAATGGGACCAACTTTACAGTACCATGTTCAAAGCACCCAGTAAACAAAATGGTTTGCATGCTCTTCGACCCTTTACGTGCACCATTTTGGTAAATTCGACATAAGCAGCCCCTGTGTGTGCAGGAGACACTGTCTGCTGGACTTTGAAGCAGACAGAAGCCCTTTTCCCTTTCCGATGAAGATAAGCACATCAGTCTGTCACAGGGAAAGTCTGTAGATCCAGACTATGCCTGCTTTAGAAGACTGGTTTAAAGCATATACGCGTTATTGGGGGGGTGGGGGGGTTCAGGAAGAAATGTTGTTTGTGGAAAAATATAGAAAATCGTTTTATTCCTCTTTCATTCTTTGTGTGTCTATATACCCTTTTTCTTTTTTTCCCACACAGTAACCTTGCCCCGAGACATCTGTTTTGAAAATTCCACAGTGAATACTGCGTAAAAAGGATTTTCAACTTCCACACATTTAGAAGTCATCACGCAGAAACTTGTGTTGATGAAGGGACAAACATGCAGGGCTCTTAATTGGATAGCATTTTTACCAAAATGTTAAATCAACTAAATCACCACGCTATTCATGTGGAATATTTATAGTGACATAAGTGGTTTTATGATAATGTACTGTGAAGCTAGCCTAGAGAAAAAGAGAACAGCCTCTTAAGTTTTTTCAAATATAATTTTCTCTTGCTTTCTGAATTCATTGAGAGATTGCCTGAAACAAACAGTTTTGATATTTCATTAAATTTCTGGGTAAAACTGATTTTTATCTTGCTAACCAATTTCACTTTTTATAATAGATCAGACTGACATCTGCATACATTTATGTACAGCTAATCCAACAGATCAAAGCAATTATGGAATACTTGGAGGTTTGTCTCCCTCTCAAATCACGCAATTCAATTTTGCGAACACTTTAGCTCATTCAATCACACTCAGTGTTGTGCATGCACCCACGACCGTGTTTTCAGCAACAGCTATCAAAAAAAAAAAAACATTAACGATGATTTGCACTGAACCAGCCCTGAGGTTGCGGCACTGAAAACACCGAAAACACCAAGAGATCACACGTCCATGTGTCATTCATACGCGCATAAACTCCAGTCTACGGCTATCTCATCTAGTGCGCTTTGGCTAGCAGGCTTGGACGGTGTAAGACTGCATTCCAGTCCTGCGATAGATTTCATCTGCTTATACAATTTCCCCTCAGAATATGCTCTCCCTGGTCTCCTTTGATCACACCCACACATGCCTCCTCTGCAAATCCTGTCAGATACCCCAACAAGACAGACCTGGAACATTCCTGGGACTATATGAATTAAAGGCAGAGGCTGCATTTATGACACTATGACATGATGCAGAGCAGCTTACACAGATTGCCGTTTTTTTTTTGTTCATACAATCCATTTATACACTGGAGATTTACTGAAGCAATTCAGGTTAAAGGCCTTATTCCAGGGCTAACAGCAGTGGCCCAGGTTGGAATCAAACGTGCAAGCTATCAGTCACCTGACCAAGTCCTTAACCGTACAGCCTCAACACTTCTGCCTGTCTGGTATTCATGCAGTATACACACACACGCACACTCGCACTCTCACACACATAGACAGCTGCGAAGGTGTTTTAACAAGAGGGAAAACGCACTGATAACAGTTGAATATAAATGGAACATACGGTTTGTAAATATGCATCTAATAATCACCCATTCATTATCCAGAGACTATGTGTACCTCCACCCACATACTGTACCTCTAGAAAGTTTAAAAAGAAAGGCAAAGAAAGACAGAAAGAAACTTCTTTACTTGCTTTATGTTCACTATTTCTTAAACATTCAACAGCAGAAAATCCTACAATTATGATTAGTATTATTGTTGTTATTATTATTATTATTATTATTAGTAGTAGTAGTAGTAGTAGTAGTAGTAGTAGTAGTAGTAGTAGTAGTTGTAGTAGCAGTAGCTGTAGTAGCAGCAGTAGCAGTAGGAGTACTAGTAGTATTGGCATAAAGAAAAGATGCTCAAAACACGATTGGAAGATACTATTGTGAAAGACAACAAAAAATGTACCATTAAGGATAAAGGGCCATAACAACAAAAGTACTTTAATTAGTACTTCAAATGTCTATTCAAAATATGGAACAGATTCAAAGGAAGGAACTTCTGCCCAACAAAGAATGAACTGACAGTTACATGGCGTAGCCTGTAACCAAGTTAAATCACAGCTATTCTTTTCAGGGGAAAAAACTGAAGATCAAGGTCTTTGAGAAAAGAAAAGAACAAGATATTTTGCAAATGGAAGTCAAGAAAGTGACAGCAAAGATGGCATCTCTCTGATAAAGCGGCAGATAGTACAATGGTCTCGGTGCTCAGTAATGAAGGGACCGTTACAAAGGTGGACCGATGTTCGCTCAAGAAATGCCTTCACTGTTTTCCCATTGTTTTGGCACCACTTTGCCTTCAAAGACACACATGCCCACACGCACGCTCGCACGCACACACACACGCACGCACACACACACAAATGAAGCCAGTGCAGACGACCCAACATATTGCAGGAGCCACATTGTGAAACTCCCAAAAAGGCAGAGGCAATTAAAGCCGACCGTCAGTTATGAATATAATAAACAAGGACATGCGAGTGTTGGGAAAACCTACTCCTGATCAGAAGGCTGCATTGTTTGAGATTCAGAGGCATTCACTGGTTCAACTTGGTTCAAGTTTATTCTTCACCCGGTACTTTTCTTTACATTGCGTCCTCTTACGTGCACAAGTCATTTAACTGTCAGTTTCAAATTAAAAGTCATTTAACATACTGTAAACGTGCAGGGAGAGGAATGCCTATATATTGGGATTTGTCAATAGCAGTGCCCACACTGCGTGGATATGTCGTTTCTGGTATATCTTCTCATTTTAAACTCAATTCTCGCGACTGAAAAAAAAAATTATGTGGACTGAATACAAATTAATATTGCCTTCCCGGGCAAGTTTATTCTGCATGCTCTTAACCTTCACAGTGCAGCTCAATACTCGAGCATCTTTATCACTCAGATACTCCATATTCAAGATGTCTTTATTTACAGCACACTCTTCAAACATCAAAAAAGAGATATCTGCAGACAGGCAGACCGTTCGTAGCTGTGAAAGCAGCAAGTGTTTTTTTTGTTGTTGTTGTTGTTGTTGTTTTGTTTTTTACCCACAAACAACAGAAATATATTTATTTGCATTTTGTTGCTGTTTTTCTTGGTTTTTGTTCCTTTTATTTTTGGTATGCAGTACAGGCACACAAATTCAAATCCTATTGCTTGTTGGCTTTAACGCTGAAAGGGGCCCGCAGCCTTGCCTGTCTGCTGGTTTTATTTATTCATTTTATTTTAATTTTTTTTTTATGGTTAGCTTGCTAGCACTCTCATCAAATGAACCACTGAGGACCAGTTGAGGACAAGGTCATGTAAACTGACCTCCAAAACATGGATCAGGGGAACAAACAAAAGAGTGCCACTGTCTAAAGGACAGACCAGCGCACACACGGCACGTGGCTCAGAGACTCACAGTCACGTTTGCGAGGTGCACAAAGGCAGCTCATCCATGCGTGTGATGACTTTTTACTATGATTTTAAATTCATAATTAACTCACATTTCCTACAGTTCACAAAATGAAACGCGTAACGCCCCAAAGGCAGTGTGCTGCTATACAAAACGGAAAAAAGTATTTCACAATACACTCATTAATACAGTCAATTAGACCTCGCTAACTAATCATAGGCGTCCACCGCACCTGCCTCACAACAAAATAATTCCGGAGAAACTGGGAGTTAGAAGTACGCGTGGATTATGGCTGCCAGCACATAAATTACATACACGCACACACAAAAAAACTGAAGAGATGCGGTTCCCCGCAAACAAACAAAAAAAAAACGGTGAATTAGATTAATTTCAGAGCCGGCGGTATTTCCCTGGTGGGCAGAAAGGAGGTAGCTGAAGAGGAGAAAGGCGATGAATATGCATGCGAGCTCTGCTTCTGTCTACTGTATGTGACGTACTCGCCGCGCTGGGACAGCTCACATTTTAATATGTTTTGTTTGCCGGTTTCCTCGTTTAATGCGGTGGTTTTCCAGCAGCATTAATCTCAATATTCATACGATTTCATACGATTTATAACCTCAGTTCATCAGCAGTATCAATCCAGAAATTGTTGATACGAGTTAATTCAAGGAATTAACCGTAAATTCCAAGTCCGTTATTAAACAATGTCTGCTATTAAAGATGACTGGTTCTCATTATTTCGGAAATTGTTTATGCCAATGCGACAGCACCTGCTGCCACTGTACATATTGCCATTATATTGATAGCAGGTGACTGTTTGCTACTGCAGAAAGATTCAAATTATTTCTTAAAATAAAGTTTTGTGTTCATCATGAGATTAGGTGAAGCAACCGGAACGCATGCTACTTCAATCAGATTTTTATGCGATTTGAATTTAACTTCCATTTTAACCGTTCAGCTGGTCTTGCGTTGCATGCCGGGACAATATACATAATATGGTAATTCACCTCATTGAGAATACATTTATTTACTACGGGGAAAAAACAATATATGATAATTTCAATTGTAATGGTTATGGGTTATGCAAACAATCATAATAACAGAATCATATGCATTTTCCCACAAGTATTTGTTTTTACATAACTGCAGTATGTCAATCATCACAGAGAATTCTGTGCAAATAGCAGCTACGTACAGTATTTTCCAGGGGACATTTGTGCATCCAGAAATATTTGCATAGTTTTGCACGCAGAGAAAAATCCCACAACTTAAAATGTGTGAGAAAAAAAGGACTCGTTTTCTGCATGTAAAGTGCCATTAGAAATGTATGCCAATGTTCCCTTAAGGCCTTCTTTAAAAGTGTACATGAAAAGGAAATATGAGAGAATACAATTAAGAGCAACGGAGGAGCGGGAATTCAATTTCAAACAATAATTGGACATGAAAAGCAGTGACAAAAGCACGCAATTAGTTGATTAAACGGTGTAGAAATAAACGAGAAGCCTGTTCAGCAATCTCTGTTTTCATAATGGAACTGCACGTGTGCAACCGCTAAAAGAAAGATGGCCGCTGTAACAGATATGCATTAGCTATGGTAATGGTGATACCAGGAGAGCGATGTCACAGCTAAGGTGGTGGTCACATGGTGTGATGTCAGCCACAGAATAAGACTTGCTGACGGTGGTTAGGGTCACCGGAATGTACCGGTTTTCTAAAAAATTTTTGTCTAGTCTGAGTAACTGTTTGAAAAATTTTATTTTACAATTAGTTGATGAGTTCGAATCTCAACCACCCCCTGGTCCATGATCTTTTCAGTTGACCCGCCCACCCCCCGTCCAGGGTACATTCTTGCCTCACACCCAATGCATGCTGGGATAGGCTCCAGTGGTCCCCCCCGGTGACGCTGGCCAGGAATAGGCAGGTAACGGATGGATGGAAAACCGGTTCGATCCCCCGCCCTGGGGCGTGTCACAGTGTCCCTGAGCAAGACACCTAATTGCCCTAATTGCTCCCAACGAGCTGATTGGTACCTTGCATGGCAGCCTTTCACCGTGAGTGTGTGTGTGTGAATGGTGAGTGAATGAAAGGCATCAACTGTAAAGCGCTTTGGTTAAACGCGCTATATAAATGCAGTCCATTTACCATTTGCCATTTGTATACAGAGAGGCCGGCCCTTAGGATTTTGGCAGCCCTGAACAAGAATGTTACTGTGGCCCCAGAGTGTTATTTTTTTAAAATTTAAAGTGTGGCCCTGGGATGACTGTGGCCCTAAACGACTGCGCAGAGACAGCAAATAAAAACAATATGACAGCGGAGTCTAATGCGGAGGAGGAGGTAAACACGCTCTGGCGTGCAGTACACTCAAAATGCGGGGGGGGGGGGGGGGGAGTAAATAAAACTAAAAGCAGCATAAACAGAGCTGAATGGGGCCCGTTCCTTTGCTTCCTTTCATTCATACAGACGCAGAATTAAGGCAAAGGAAGACATCACAGCCCCGGTTGTTTGTCTTTCTCGCAGCCCGCCGAGAAAGGAAGAAAAGGCGAAGACAAATTATCATCAAACAGGGGAGAGGCAAAATGGAGACGCCCCCCAGGATGAAAGGCCGGGGTTCGTACGCTTGCCCTGAGGGGGTCTCGAAAAAGGAGCTCGCTTCCAGCGTCTATCGCCCCGTCAATCACGCCGTCAAGGCGGAGCCCAAAACTTAAAGGGTTGCTTGTCAAAAACAAAGAGAACAAATCTAAGAGCGATGAGCGAGATATTTCATGAAAGCGAGATAGCACTGGTTGACACAACACAGAGAGAGAGAAAGGAAAACAGAGGATGAGGGAGATCCTGAATGCTTTCAGCGCTAGAGAGCGCTGGCTTGTGAGGATGGAGCGGCAGCCCAAGCAGAGCCGGTGTGGGGGTATCGGTCGATCGCTGAAGGCTCCTTTTTTTAGGACCGTAGCTCCGCGAAAACCTTTGCGCAACACTGCCCTTGAATTAATGCATCACATTTACAGCGACCGAGACTCGAAAAATACCTCTCTGCCCAGATGCTATCTTTGTAATAGGGTTTTCCTGAAGCAGAAATTCTTAATTCAAACCTATTCTGCCCAGGGGCATTTAAATCTCATTCTTCAGGTGCAATATTCAGGATTTCATCAGAAAAGCCCTCGGACACTTTAGGATTCGTTTTTTTTTGGCAGGTGCCAATAATGCCCGTGTCGCTTAGGAGCGTCAAATGAAATGATGCAGGAAATTTAGTTTGTTAGTTAATTTTTTATTTTTTATTTAATGTGCTCCTTAGATATGATTGGAGTGAAAAAAAAATTGTTATGCAGGGAGAGACTTCTTTGCCAAGCCTGCAGAGAGATCCCAAGATTATTCCGTCTGTCCGTGGGGCAAAATCCTGGCGAGGCGATATTTATGCTTAAAGGAGTTTAATGGGATCTGAGGTTTTCACAGTTTGCTGTGAAATATGGGGGGGGGGGGGGGGGGGGGGGAGAAGCACATTACCCGAGTCTAGAGGGCTACTATATCATCCGTAGGGGGCGGCGAACATGAAACAGTGCGGGCGGCGAGGAGGCCCTTTCTGCACAGAGAGCAGTGTAAACCGGGGCCTGGGGTTCCACCGCTCTCTCTCCCTCCCCCGGCCGCCGTCGACAGCAGTCGCCCCGTCCTGCGACGGGCGCGGCGAGCTCGACGGGGTCCCCGTTCTGGCGTCAGGGGAGGGCGGAGAGGAAATGCGAGGCAATGACGCGCCCCCCCGCCACCGCCCCAGCCCTACCTGGACTGTCCCTTACGCCTTACAGGGAACATTTCAGATACCCTCTTCAAGGGCTCTTTATATTACATTACGGGCCTTAGCAGACGCACTGATCCAGGGCAACTTACACACCTTTGCACATTTTATTTACACAGTATCCGCTCATACAGGTGGATATATACTGAAGCAATGCAGGTTAAGCACCTTGCTCAGGGGTACAACTGCAAAGTCCTACCGGGGAATCGAACCAGCGACCTTTCAGCTTACAAGCCCAGTTCCCGACCCACTATACTGCACTGCCACCATACAAACTGCTTATTTTATGCTTGAGGCTTTTTGGCCATAACATAATGCTTTAACTTTCACATTTATAGTCGAACATTTTTGGGAGGAATACTGAGCAGCCTCATTGGCTCATAAGGTTGTGGGCTGGTGAATCGGTGGTTGTGGGTTCACAGGTTCAACTCCAAGCTGAGGCATTGCGGTCATACCCTTGAGCAAAGTACTGAACCTGAACGGCTTCAGTAAACATCCACCTGTATAAATGGAGTGTATGTAAACCTGTAATCTACAAATACCTCCTGAAAAGTGTGTCTGATAAAATTTCTGAATCAAATGTAATGGCAACAACAAGCAGGGTTTGCTGGAGTAGCAATGCTATAAAGTGTTAAAGCAAAAACAAATTCACCTGCAATACATTTCAGTAAATCAGGACAACAACATTGTATTGTCTCAAAATCTAATTCACTGCTTTATGCAACACATCGGGGTAATAAAGTAGACAGTCTATGAGGCTTGTAAAAAGCTTGTATTAATGTACATCTCTGCCTAGAATCTGATACTTGTTCTAATACTTGTTCCTTGGCAACATGAATGATGAACATCGAGGCCCTGCTCGTTATTGTTTGGAAGGTTAAGAACTCCAAAAACAGGGTTTTCAGCCAAGGGCCAAGTTCTCAGAAAAAAAAAAAGAAAGAAAAAGTTGAGCGTGTTCGACAATAAGTGAAGTGAGCCTCTTCTGAGACATCAGACTATGTCGTGATGAGTTATGTGAGGGCTATAAATAGGTGTGGGGGGGGGGATGGACAACTAGAACAATAGGCTCCCGAGCCCTTCAGGTTTTGAAGACAAACAGCCGCTGTGCGTTTCAGCCTCCAGCCATATCCTTTCTAATTAACATTTTTTATTTTTTGGGTGGGGGGGTGGGTGGGGTCAAGGTTCCAAATAAATCCCGAAACGTGATCCTTAATTACCCCCCTCCCCCAAAGCTGTAGCTAGGCTGTGAGAGTAGGCTGTGCTTTCCTCTGATGGACCAGCTCTACTGTAGCGCCAGCTACCTCTGGGTCCGAGGACGGCGCACCTGTGTTTGAATCAAAGTCACGTTGTGTGTACTGCGGAAGGTGCCCTCCGCTTCTCAGAGGTGTGCGTCTGTCTCTCCTTTCCCCGGTCTCTTCAGACCCGACCGCGCCGTGCCACCACAGCCGGAACTTTCCGGCACAGCTGGGCTCAGCAAAGTCACGGAGACAGTCTCTTTACGCACTTCACAAAAGTACATGCGTTTCTGGACTTAGGAGTCAAAGTTAACACAAAGGCCTGAACCTACCTTTTACAATGTGATTACCACTGGTGCTGTCCGAAAGTACAGCTTCACTCTACGCTAACAAGTCTGTTTAAATGGAACGGGTGTCTAACATAAGTCGTCCTAGAAAATGACATAAGATGTCCTAGAAAATGACATCATATTTTAAATGAAATTATAAAATTATTTACATGAAATGTATTTAGTCCAGCTCTGGCTATGTTTACACCTGGCTCTTAAAGCATATGAGTTTGACTGAGGGAGCCATTGTCTGTCTTGCTTATTTGACCTAGATCAATTTGACTATGGTAGCTTTGTTTCATGGAGACCAAGATCTTGATTTTTTTGCACAAGATCGTCTGATGTCTCGGGTTTTGTATAATTTCCCACTGGAATCCAGCTACTCAACACAAAATGAAGGTTTATTCCAGCAGAACACTCTGCACTGTGATTACAGAACACGGAAAACCACACAAATCCCCAGTACTACCTCCAATAAGACAAAACTATCACTGAAAATGTAGTTTATAACACTGATAAAAAGTAAATCATTTTTCAGCTCAGTCTCAGCTGAACATTTTTTGAAAAATGCTGGAAAAGGTTTTATAAGACATCCCTCCCTTCCTTGTTCTGTGGCAACACAAAACAAACTAAAATAAAGTGTCTTCCAAAAGTACTTCTTTTCCCAAAGTAATTATTCTTTGGTTGGGTAATTTGTGAAGGTCTTTAGCTTCTAAAGTAGCTTCTAAACATACAGCATGGACACTGGAGCAATTAAGAATGACGCTTATGCAATACCTGCCGCAATTAGGATCCACAAATGTAGCCATTTCAAAGTTTCGGAATTAAATCCTGACCTTTCAATCTTGACAAATGAGATGTATGCGGGTGTGCAGCAGATTCACACATAAAGCATACCATATGGTACTAAAAACTCTTCGTTATTGAAACATTAGCAACTTTCTGCAATACGGACTTATATGAAGCACCTTATGTTCAGATTCTTCAGCTCAAAATTCAAATCTCTTATTTAAGTGGTAGAGCGATGCAAAATGCTAAATTGAACAAGTGCTGATTGCTTGACAAAGGTAACATCCATCCACCCATTATCTATGACTGCTTATCCTGGGCAGGGGGGTGCTGGAGCCTATCCCAGTGTGCATTGGGCGAGAGGCAGGAATACACCCTGGACAGGCCGCCAAACTATCACAGGACACACACACTATTCACTCACCATTCATACCTAGGGGCAATTTAGATTCTCCCATTAACCTAACCTGCATGTCTTTGGACTGTGGGAGGAAACCGGATTACCCAGGGGAAACCCACCCAGATTCGAACCTAAGACCTTCTTGCTGCGAGGCGACAGTGCTACCCACTGCACCACCGTGCCGCCCAAACAAAAAAAGAAAAGGTCTCAAGGAAGCTGTCTTGTTGAAGCCCGCAGTCCCTCACTGAGTAAAACCCACAATACAGGACTTAGAGTGAACATCTAATAAGCGCAATAATGCAATGATGTATTTTTAATTCCTAAAGTGTTGAAAGCCATTTGAGCATTTCAAACCAAGCACTTTATCTAATTACATGGGCGAGTGATATTTGCTTCTCCTGTTTTAACATCGATTTTTGCATGTAATTATATTCCCTGTCTCCCGCTTCTTCAGTCTTTTAATCAGTACCAGACAGCCACTCTCTCGAAGTCTCTGCCACATGTAAATTAGGACTTCGCTTTGAGAAAGCAAAGAAAATAAGAAATAAAAAAGGTACGTCTTGAAGGGTGCTAAATTATTCACAACATGAATACATTTTTCTGGCAGTTATTTTTTGGAATATGTTCAAAACTCATCAAACTTAAGAACCAATTAGCGGAGGACACACTTATTACTAAATAAATCACAGAATGGAAAAATGGCTGTGGTCCGGTTTTCAATTGAGAGCATCAGAAAAGCACATTCATTTCCAGACTGTCCAAGAAAGAAAGAAGTCATTTGCATGCATTTGCAAAAAAAAAGCCAAAAGAACAAAACAAAAAAAAAATTCATATTCCTCTGCTAAGTGCAAATGGAAGAAAAAGAATTCCACTTTTGAAACATCGTTTAAGACGTGCATTGAATGCGCTTCTGGTTGACCTGAGGCATCACAAATGTTTGCTTCATTATGCCCATTAAACTGCAACCAGCACACACACTGTATTAATTTCGCCAAGTTTAGCAGTCATCTTCCACCTCCTTATATTAGGGAACAAGGTAAGTGACACAGTAATGTAATGTAATGTAAAAGTGACACAGCGACACAGCGCCTTGAAATTAAGCAATTGCATTTCAGAAAGTAATTTCATGGCAAAATTGCACTGAACAACCTCTTCCCTTAGCTTGTATGTCGCGATAAAGCAAACGATGTACCTTTTGCAAATGGTAACATTACCCGTGCAGTGCTAACCAAGACAAGGCGTGTATCTCCAGTATGGTGCACTTCGGAATCCTCCCTACCGTCACACCCTTACACAAAACGCAACAACCGCAAAAGCGCACATTTTGGCCTGTACCTTTCCTACAGCTGTTCAACAACAAAATAATTAGGGTGCAACATGCCAAACTATAATGCACAGTAGAGTCATTCTAACAGAGAGTCAGTGCGCTGGCACAGAACACTGAAAGAACAGCAATCTTATTCACTTTTTGTGTAGCAATCCCCGCTTGTCATGTTGACTTACATGCAAGTGCGATTATCAGAAATTAAAAGTATTAAGTGATACCTACACCTGCGCTTTCTGTGAGGGCCTTTTGGATTTTCTTGCCCTTGTGGCTTAACCTTAAACCTTTTAAGAGCAGGTTGTTTAGAAAGTTTTTTTTAAAAAAACAGTCTGGGTTCTGGAACTACATTGTTTTCAGTTACCAGCAGTGATTGTTACATCAGTATTAGAATGTTCAGTTAAGAACATTCTAATCGCATATATGTGATCTGTGATCTCACACCGTAAAGCATTAAATACGGACCGGGAGACATCTTGGGAGATTCCGTCCTCTCACCTGACGTCCACGGCGTCCTCCATGACGGTCATGTCCGTCTTGCATTTGGCCGAGGGGTTGATGGCCAGTTCCGCGGGCGGGATGACGAAGCTCTTGCTGAGGGGCAGCCACATGCCCTCCCCGAGCGTGTACGTGAACCTGAAACACACACACCCACACACACACACAGGACACGGCTCAGAAACAGTCACTACGGGCAGGGGACTGCAGGTTCAAATCCCTGTGGCAGAGCACTACATTTGCCTTGCTCACCATGGAAATCCTGTTGGAGAAACAGTACAAACAAGGCATATCCCAATCCATGTGCCTGTTATAGAAACAATACAAATAAGGCATATCCCAAAAGGGCAAAGCAGCATCATAGAGCATCACGTGCTGAACAGGGAATTTCACATTTCACATTTTCAATTTAAACATACAGAAGAATAAACTGGGAAATATTCACACACACACACACACACACACACAAATCCATGCTCACACATGCACACGCACATACACACAAGCACCCATGCACACACACAAACACACACACACACACACACACACACGCGCACGCACATACACACAATATGCATATGCACACACACATATGTCCTACTTATAAAAAATTCAAGGGGAAAGAATCATGTTATTTCACTTGTGCCAGGACCTCTGCTTTCTAATCCTGGTACTAATGTGTGCGACCCATGAAGGTTGACCCTAAAGTCACCTGAGGCCTTATTAATCAAAAAAGACTGCACATGGTGTGTGAGAAACACCTGGATTTATTACATATTCCTGTAGCTGGGTAGTCTCTGCTTCCTTGAGAATGGCTTCTGCTGTCATGCAATTCCAAATTTCTCTAACAGGGCAATTCCAAACTGAAAGCTGAAAACTCTGTTTCTAAAAATAGAAGTTACTTCACGTTAAGCTCAGCACTATATTTAATATACTGGGTTATGTGCTACAAAAAGAAAAAAAAGAATAGCGGATTTGCGATCGCATTAACACCGACGTGAATTTAATGATCGTCACGGAGTTCCAGGAACAGATCTGATCCTTAATGGAGAACACCCACCTCTAATCCATTTTTACACTGCTCTTTGTTTCAGTGGCACCAGGTGAGACTCAATTCATGAGACAAAGACTCACAGCCATTTCACGGGTAGCACACATCAAATTAAAGGCTCCTTTTCTTTTATTTATTTTTTTGGCGGAGTCCCTTATTACTGTTGCAGTAGCCAAAATAACCGCTAAACATTGACTATAGTCACACTGTGACACAGGTCCCGTACAGTACAAACACACACCGTCAACAGCACGTAGAAAACCCAAGATTGCTTAAACCTGGACAAAATGAAGGCAATTAACAAGTACAGTAACAAGATTTCTCACAAGAATAACCCCCCCCCCTCGTGAGTAAGAAGATTCTTGGTCATCTATCAAGGCCACGCAGACCTAAAGCGGCCACTTAGACAGTTTTAGGCGGAAACGCACTTGCACTCGATAAAGCAATGTTTATTCGCGAGATATCTCACTGCTCGCGCACGAGGTCATGTGCAATGATCAGTGACATTACTCACCAGGCACACAATGCAGGCATAAGCATATCCCGCGGAATATATTAGAGCCAAGATAAAATAAACAACAACTCCCCCCTCCCCCCCTCCCCCCATAAACACATACATTCATTATTATTAACATTTAAACAAGCATTAATAATTACTGCCAAGTATTGTAAACTGACAGCTAAATAATCACGCAGAATTTATATGCGGAATGTTTTTTGCATGTCAGTCAAAGAATGCTTGCCAGTGATTATTCATGCACGACCGATGCACAAATGACTAATGCATAAACGCGTTGTGATGTCAGAGGTGAAATGATATGGACTGTTTGTGGGCTGGTACGGGGAGGGGGGGGTTAGTTATCATCTCCTTGGCGATTGCACATTCCAACAGCTTGTAACAGTCAACTGGGACGCCTTGCCCTTTGAGTGCCGTCACATGTACATATGTCAGGGTTATGTCAGCACGCGGGGGGCGAGGGGGCGGGGGCTGAATGGTCAGACCCAGGGGAGAAGACACACTGGCTGGTGGGCTGATGAGCTCTGTGCTCTGCAGCATATTAGCTGTGCCCTATCTTTTGTCAAGCCAATTAACCCTTCAGAAGGCCAGCTCGGAAATCTCGGCCGCTAATAAAATACTAACGGCGTAAAACGCGCAAAAAAGACGAAGATATAGGACTTAGTATAGAATTACTCTCCTAATTAAAGAAAAAAAACCCCAAGACGTTAAAAAATATGAACACCATGATCCTCCTAGTTACTTACAGTTGCCATATGCATAATTTTTGTTGATTGTTGTTGCTGATTTGCAACCAAAATAACTGAGTGGGATTTTAAGGTGCAGATCACAAATATATGATTAGAATGTTCTTTACCAAACACTGACTTACTCTTCAAAGGGGTTATTGCACTGCTACTGCAGGCCCATCTCCTGGCCTGGCTTACTTAATGACATTACAAGGAGCAGGTCCAATTTGTTAAGAAGACACAGAGAAATATGCACATAAGTGGTAGCGTCTGTCAAGATAACACTTCTGACTTTCATAAGATGGCAACAGACAGCCCACATCACTGACATTACCAAACGGAGCTTGACAACTGATGAGAATTTTCTATTAGAGTGAGACCCATTGAAAATGACTTAAAAAAAAACTTTAAATGGATGTCTAATCTTCAATGGAAAAAATAAATAGATATTGAGAATGCCTACATTCATACATAATGCCGTCAGTATGTGTGTGCGTGTGTGTTTGCGTGCATGAGTGTGTGCGCGCGTGTGCATTTGTGCATGTGTGCGCGTGTGCCTGTGGGGGAAGGGGATGAGAAAAAAACTCGCACTGCCACATAAAAACTGTGGAAAGGTGTTGAATAGTGTGCGATGTTCGTAGTCTGGGCCAAGCTCAACAGCATAACACAAAAAAAAAAAACAAGGGTAAAAAAAAAAAAAAAAAAATTGATTATGTGAGCGCTTTTTCGGCTGAACTTGGTCTTCCCGCACCCCCAGAGGAACGGGCTGAGCGAGGCATAGACATGTGCAGCATGCGTGGGCTGCCGTCTGCAGGGAGACCAGGTGGGGAAAAAAAACAAAAAAAAAACAAACCCGCGCCAAGCGCTGACAAAACAGCCCTGAGTTCTGCAGTCTGGCTGCGCGGGTGCCTAGCCCTTCCTGTCAATCACCCGCACGCCCGCAACCTCTCCTCTCACCTTATCCTTCTATTAGCCCGTGCAAAATTTTATAAACAGCACCCCCCCTTTTACGCAAATCTAAAGTTAAATGTGTTTCAACGAAAACCCCCCTTCTGTGACCAACGCAAATTTGAGTCTAGTTCAGCGTGGTGAGGCAAATTAACAAGCAAGAAATTTCCGGGACGGAAAAATCAATGGATGAGTCTGGAATTTGGGGGGGGGGGGGGGGGTGCGTGAGCTCGAGGGGTACTCTGCAGCGCGACACTGGACAGCTTGCTTAGGCCTGTAAATTAGGCCTGGTGTCCGTGGAGTTACTAGATCACTAAAACCGTCCAAGCCCTCCAAAACGAAGCTGTCTCTACGATGCCAAGGAATCCACACTGCGCCAGAGAACCGCACGGTTTTAAAAC
>CM077289.1:7716377-7736377 GCA_039654925.1 Anguilla pacifica | reverse complement strand
CAGATGTACATTAAGCTCACACAGGCTACCTACAGATGTACATTAAGCTCACACAGGTTACCTACAGATATAGCTAAACCTTTTTTTTTTTTACATC
Organism: Anguilla pacifica; assembly: GCA_039654925.1. Classification (NCBI taxonomy): domain Eukaryota; kingdom Metazoa; phylum Chordata; class Actinopteri; order Anguilliformes; family Anguillidae; genus Anguilla; species Anguilla pacifica. Next base: position 7,736,280 of record CM077289.1, on the reverse strand, counting down.
CCAAGTGGTCTCAGTAGCTGCAAGTATTTCCTTCTTGCGGAAGTTCATAACCAGAGTAACAATGCACCGGAGAATAGCGGCTCAAGGCAGGCTCCTATTAACTACTTCATTCACCGAGCGGGACTTTAAATTTACAGGTTTCACTCAGCGGAATCAATATGTGATGCAGAGAACTGTGAAGAACTCGAACCCGGCACACACAAGCGAAGGAATCAAACAGGCCGCACTCCTCCGGCTAGCCGTTTCGCTTTACCGGCCGTCTGATATTCCGATAACTCCGAAAACGCTCAACGCACACATAAAACCCCCCAATATACGTTATATATAGGTAATAAATGTAACAGTTTGGTGTTGTTTTCACAAGGAAATGGCCAAGTCGCTGTCCCGCCAGTGAAATATTCAGCCATTGAAACAAGCAGATAAACAAACACCCGCAAAGAAGAGACTGCAAAGAAAGGCAGCCACGCTGGCCTCGTATCTCACGCTGCAGGTACGAACCCGAGGACTTCTCCCGCTCCATCTCGAGCTGCGGTCTTCAGAGATGCAAAGATACATTAGATGAAATAAACATATTTCCTAAAAGACCTGCTTCCAAGCATTATTTATTTAGTCATGACTCATCGCAGGCATGCAAGACAGTGCCCCAGATGACTGCAGCTTCTGTGGCCCATCATACCGAGGATTTCTGCATTAAAAACGTGTGTGTGTGTGTGTCTGTCTGTGTGTGTGCATATGTGCGTGAATGTGTTTATCTTTATGTGTGTGTGCATATGTGCATGAATGTTTGTCTGTATGTGTGTGTGCGTATGTTTGTGAATGCATGTGTGTGTGTGTGTGTGTGTGTGGGTGTGTGCCTGTGCATGTGTACTTTATGTGTGTGTGTGTGTGTGTGTGGGGGGGGGGGTGTTTGCGCGCGCGCGCGTGTGTGTGTGTGTGTGCCTGTGCATGTGTACTTTATGTGTGTGACTTCACCAATACCTAAGGGTTTATATTCAAAAGGTAGAACGCCCACAGCGGCTGCACTGAAAAACAAGCCGGTTTTGAAAAGCCCTGATGCTGAAACACAGAGGCAGTCACACTTTTACTTCAGTAGATATTTACCTTGTAGGTGTGAAATGGGCTCAGCGCAGTACCCATGGCAGGAGCGACACTTTTAATTGGATACCGGGGTTGGAAATGGATTTCCAAACAAAACAAACCTGCGGGATTGGCTGCAGATGACACTTTTAAAAAGGAAATCTGAAAATGCTGTTTTCTGTATCACAGACAGTCACAGCTGACTTTGTGCCATTATGGCTTGGTGATTTGCTTAAAAGACGGTGACGGTATCCATAGGAGGAACGGCCACGAGTACACTTGCAAAATGTGTGAAAGCAAGTGATGTGTTCAGTTATTATCACATCATCCAAGGACATGGCTACACACACACACACACACACACACACACACCTACACACACGCGTACACACACACACACAAGCACACCACACGCAGATGCACACCACACACACATACACACGCACACACGTTCACACTTACATACACACACATACACACATGCACACACACACACACACACCCACACACAATTTCTTGCTGCCATCTGAGAGCGAAGCACTGCAGAGAAAGTAATTTCTCAGATTCTGAGCTAAGCACACGTTCGGTAGATAAATAAGGACGCATCCTTCCTCGCGCGGCGCACGCCAGACCCAATCCTCCGCATCGGAGCGTGTGCTGAGGAAGACGCGTGTCAGTCCACCGCGCCCCCACGCGTGGAAATATCCTCCAGCTCCTTAACGTCTCTTTTCTTCTCCGTCCGCAGCTGCTTGGGGGAAGCGTTTGCCAAACAAATTACTTTTCAAACCCATCGCACATCTGACAGAAATTTAAAAAAAAGAATATTGGTAACAGATTTCTCAATGTAATACAGTATATATCAGGGCTGCCCAACCCTGTACCTGGAGATCTACTGTCCTGTCCTGTAGGTTCTCATTTCAACCCTAACTTGGCACACTTGATTGTATTGATCAGCTGCTCAATGTGATTTTTATTTGTTGCATGAGGCGCGTTCTGTTAAGGTTGAAGTGAAAACCTACAGGATGGTAGATCTCCAGGAACAGGGTTGGGCAGCCCTGCTGTATATGGATAACTAGATACGAGAAAACATATGTAAATTGTTTCCTTGCGAACATTTGATCCGCGTTTATATTTGTGACTCATGAAAGCAATTCATAGCAGTTTTTAGGCAGTTGTTACATTACAGTTATCACGTTCATCACTATTGAAAATTCTATTCAAATGTCTTCATCTTGGCAGGAAATGCAATCAACTTGCTTTCTCTCTGGGGAATAATAAGCCTTTCTTTGAGAAGTAACAATTATTTTGCCTTGTGCTCTCTCTCCAGGTACCGCGGAATCGACAATTACCGCACAACACGTTCGGATGACTGTAAATGACTAATTCTTTGCATAATTTCACAAAGTGGAATTATGAAACTAAGCCCATTTTTTTTTTTTTTTTTTTTTACCAGCGCCAGGAAATCGAGGGGGCCAGAAAGCAAGGTTACGTTTTAAACGTGCGCGACAAAGACGTACGGCAGAATTGCCACGGATACGCCGCGACGCCGCGGCGCCGCTAACCGTTAGCGCGTTTGGCCGTAGCGCAGGTCTAAGGGACCGCGATGCGCGCCGACAAAAAAAACGAACGGAGGCAGGCGTCTGCGCCATTGCTTTTAAACAGTGTTTTTAATTACACCTGAGTAATACCCGCGGGCCCGGGGCGGCTGGCGCCGATCCTCTCTCTCCACGCCGACTTCCTGTGGCTTTAAGCTCTCCGTTGATTCATCTTTAATAGCAGCCTGAACCGAGGACGAGCGCTAACGCCGAAGCTAATTATTTTCAGAGCGCGCGAGCTCCCGGTGGCTTCCGACGCGCCTACTGTCGGGATGCATTAAGGAAAAACAAAACAAAACAAAACAAAACAACAACAAAAAAAATCTCAAAGCATTTGTGTGTGTGTGTGTGTATCTGTGTCTGTGTATCTGTGTGTGTGGTGTGTGTGTGTCTGTGTGTGTGTGGTGTGTGTGTGCGTGTGTGAAAGAGGGGAAACTAAGGCAGTATGAGGCACGGCAACAACTATTACCCGGCATAAACCTGCTCTTTATGGGTCCCAATAACATCCACAATCACACCATGCTGTTAAAAGGCCTTCATCAATGTCCCAGCAACAGGCTGCTAGGATACCTTTAGAGCCAATCAAATTAAATGAGACGCTACATCGTCGAGGACAACTTGTATAAGATCAGCAGTATTCTTCGTGGATAAAGGTTGAACAAGAAAGGATGCTGAATACCAAGCATCCAAACGGCCCACTCATTAGATCCAATTTAGATGAAAAAATAAAAAAATTCAAGGCAGTTATTCATTTTATGGGACGCCTATGAATTTTCATTCTGCTGTCATGCAGAAACAAAGTACCATGACTGTTTGTCCTTTGAATTGAAAAAATAAATAAATTGCGACGGTGAAAAAAATGTGCTGTCTCTTTCTTTACAAACACACGTTTTCAGTTGCGTTACCAGTTTTATCCTGATGACAGAGACTCCATTCTCCATATCATGCCAGTGCTATACTAATGCCACTTGGACACGCTGAGTTGGACATCAATTGATTAAAGACGACACGTCTTCTACACAGAAACGTCAGTGATACTATTCAAGGGTAAATCCCATTCATTTTTGACCACATTTGTTCTTTCATCCTTTCAAAAGCGCACACACTCAAGAAATAAGGACAGATAAGTGCACATATGAAGTAAATGAACAGAAATATAAATACCCAAATGTAAACGTAAGTTTTAATGTAATGTTTTCACGATAAACTAATTCAATGATCCAATTCACATCTTCACATTATTATCCTTGCAACCATTTCACTGTGACAAAACTTTGCTGGACAGCCACAGTAAGTAACTTATGGAAAGATACAGCAGTTTATTTTTGTACTCTCTATGTACATTTGAGTAGCTCATAGCATAGACAGATGGAAAGCAACTAGGATCTGTACTGTCTGAATGCACACTGCTAATGCTGTTTGCTGGGAAAGCGATTTTCCCAGCATGCTGTTCTCAGCCTAACTTGCGGTCTCTTTGCACATCTCCAATTCCCATTACATCTCCTGCCTTTTCAGAAACTGTGAACTAGCAATCTGGCTGGTGAGTGTGTGTGTGTGTGTGTGTATGGGGGGTCATAACCAGAAGAACTGCAAGCTCTTATCTCTTCCGATGAAGTTAGAAGAAGTTTTTCCATTTAAAATAAAAAATAAAAATAAAAATAAAAAAGTTTGGTGTGTGGTAAAGGGCCAGCACTTTGGGGGCAGGCTCATTCGAATCGTTTATCATTTCATGTTTGGCTTTGGAGGGCTCCACTCACACACAGACAGCCAGGATAAACCGGCTTCTGATTGGCAGTCAGTCAGGATGAACCGGCTTCTGATTGGCAGTCAGTCAGGATGAACCGGGTTCCAATTGGCAGTCAGTCAGGATGAACCGGCTTCTGATTGGCAGACAGCCAGCGATGAACCGGCTTCTGATTGGCAGACAGTCAGGATGAACCAGGTTCCGATTGGCAGTCAGTCAGGATGAACCGGGTTCCGATTGGCAGTCAGTCAGGATGAACCGGGTTGTGATTGGCAGTCAGTCAGGATGAACCGGGTTCCGATTGGCAGTCAGCCAGCAATGAACCGGCTTCTGATTGGCAGACAGTCAGGATGAACCAGGTTCCGATTGGCAGTCAGTCAGGATGAACTGGGTTCCGATTGGCAGTCAGTCAGGATGAACCGGCTTCTGATTGGCAGACAGCCAGCAATGAACCGGCTTCTGATTGGCAGACAGTCAGGATGAACCAGGTTCCGATTGGCAGTCAGTCAGGATGAACTGGGTTCCGATTGGCAGTCAGTCAGGATGAACCGGCTTCAGCTGGACGGTACAAAAGGCCAGTTCTGACTCTCACCTGAAGATCCGGTCGGACGGCTGCTCTCCCATCACCAAATCGAAGCCGCGCTGGAAGATGGTGTATGGCCAGGGCCTGCCAAAAAAAAAACCAAAAAAAAGAAAACAAGAACACAAGAACATAAGTCTGGGAAATCAGAACTCATATCAATAATCCTCCTCTCACTGCCGCACTGGAACATCGCTCTGCAGATCCCCCTTGGCGGGTGGTTGGAGGGAAAAGGTATCAGAAAATGTGAACAGCAAGGCGTTCAGCCCAGGCAAAATTTATTCCGCACCTTCCGTTGTCTTCCGTACTGAGAACATTAATGTGAACGAGAACATTTCCACTACAGAGATTCACTGCGCACAAAATGAACAGCCACTTCTGTATTTAATCCCAAAACAACTTTTATTTTAAATCTCTTTCTGACAAAAACTGCTGCAGTTGGTTTTTTTTTTTGACTTACAAAATGGATAAGTGGCCAGCAAAAATTATATATACACATATTTCCAGCAGTGCCATTATTTTATAATGGTGGAAAAAGAAAAAATGAGCGGAAATGTTGAAAATAGAAAATAATAACGAGAGATGACTTCATATATGAGCAAGATTGAATGTGGGTGTGGCAAATGACTTGCATCTCAAATACTCTTTCTATTTTTTTTAGTTTATCAAAGAGTTATATTTCCTTGCCTACCGGTTGGTTTTGAAAGTCTGGCAAACTCCAAAACAAACATCAAGGCACTTCAAGGGGTGCGTCAAGCGCAGCACCGGGACAGATGCTGCTCGTAAACACGGCGACGGAGGGAAAGAGGCGCATCTGGGCGGCCCCGTCGCCGAAACAGGGGCGTGGCGCGGGACGCTGACTCCGCGCGAGAGCTCTGGAGAGCGGGAGAGGCAGGCCCTGCCACCGCTGCTGACGGAGATTATTCAGCACAGGCAACTGCGTAGACGCCACTTTTAAGCTCTGGGGCGAACGAAGGACCGACGAGGACCCGAGGACTTTTTTTCCGAGAGTGAGCCGCTAACACTGGGAAATGCGGCGCCAGACCTGGTGACTTATTTTTTAAATTTGTTTCAACATCAATAGCGCATTTCTCGCTTTGACGTGTAAAGGAGGATGATTGGGCGAGAGAGAGAGGCGCTTGATGAGATCCAGCCAACACTTGAAAAAATTACGGAAAATGTGATTCGGAATCAAGGACGCTCAGCCTCGTTAATCCGGTCAAGCATCTTTTGATGTCTACAAGTGCAAAAATCAATCCCGGATAAACGATTAATTACCCCTCCATGACCACACGGAATGAGTTGCTGGTTGTACTTTGACTAACACCTGAAATCTTTTTTTTTTTTTTTTTCCAACAGTAAACAGGAAGTGCTTTCGTGGAAGCCAACCGTCTCCGCATCGCTTGTCAGTCACCGCAACTTCGAAGTCAGGACCCGTGACAGTTTTCCCTGCCACCGCCATAAGGCGATAAGGGAAAACAGATAACGGCAACTTTTTCGAGAACGCAATAAAATCTTTCGCATCTTCGAAAAAATCCTGGCTTTAAGACTTGCCGGTTTCCCGCCAATCCCCCATAGGTGTTAAATCCAATTAAAAAAGCCGTTCGCGGCTTCGCCCCGCGGAGAGAAAGGGAACGCGGGCCGGCGCAGCCGAAGCGGCGTTGCACCCCGGCGTTACCCTCCCGATCACCGCGCTCAAGACTAATTATCGGGTCCGCCGCGCCCTCGCCATCGCCCCCGTCTCCGTCTCCGTCCCAATTAAAACACCAAGACTGTTCTCACCTTGCCGTGTTAATCAAAATGTTCACAAGTGGCGTCCCAAATCCAGGCAATTTGATATAAAACGCACTTCGGGGAGGACTCAAAAAATCTAATTAACGTCAATAACTTAAGTACCACGTCCGCTGGGATTTAAACATTTTGATCTTCGTTCGTTAGCTGCGCTGTGAATTCCTGGCATTTTTTCAGACAGTTCAAAACCTCACTCTGACGTGCCCCCCAAATTTGAATGGCAAATTAGTTCCCAGACTCCTTTATTGCAACTGTCAGGGTCAAGGGTCAAAGGACAAAGGTCAAAACCCTTGCAGCACAGTGGAAAGCCAAGGGCTGGAAGCTGCACTGAAAAGCTGTGGAGGTTCTGGACGACGGCTCTGATTTCTGAGCCCATTCACACAGTACCAGCTGGTGCTCTGTGCAGTGTGCTTTTGGCAGTACGGTGTACATAATCTCATCCAGAGGCATAAATGCATTCAGTTCACTCTAAACCCCCCCCCCCTTTTACCTTCTAGCCAATGGGATTCAGATACAGGGATCTCAATGGAGACTCAACAATCATATTACTTCAATTTTATGCACCAGGGGTTACATCAGAAATTGGTGCCTTTTACTCTGAAAATAAAATGATGAACAAATTGTGGTTATTTGAGCCCTCTGAAGCGACATAAAATACACCAAAAAAGTGGGAAAACCTGAAAAGCTGTTGAATATTTCCTGATCTGAAAAAAAAGTAAAAAAAACACACATCTGCGCTCTCATACACTCTGGTCTAATACTGCCTCTCCCATCATTTCATAGCTGATCATTATGGCTGGGTGTTTGTCTCAGAAGTCCAGGGTGTCATGGATTCCATGATTTTCGCCATTTTTGGCACTTGTGTGACTTTCCCTGTTTTTTTTTGCCATTTCCACGATTTCCCTCATTTTTAGTGCTATCTGCGATTTTGAGGAGAGTGTGCTGTGATTGGTCAGCGTAATGTGGGTGACTGAAAATATGACTGGCCGAAGGTGACTCAGTGAAAAAAAATGAATGTGTGGCTAAATTTGTACATTGTACTGTAAGGAATATCTGCAAGTGAATCTACACTTGCTAGGTGAAGCATAAATGCACATCAATTAATTGTCAAAATGAATGCCCATACACTGGCAAATCTTTTCTGGGGAAAAAAAAAAAATGTGTGGCAACAAATAAAAATGATTATTATTACATTTGGGAGAGATCTGTGTGTGATTGCAAAAATACATTTGTGAACCCATTATTTTTATTTGTGAATATTTTTTGTTGTTGTATGTTTGTAAGAGACAAAAAATATTAGTGAACCTCATTTTATTTGTGTAAGGTTCATATTATTTATTTAATGATTCATGAGACAATAACAACCCCACATAATGTAGCCGGCAACATGCTGTATATAGTGTTTAAAGAATTAAAAACAGACACACAGTAACCTTGTTTTATTACTATTATGTTTTAGATTATTATGCTCTGTTTCTAGCAGTCTTTTGCTAAATTAAAGGGAAAAAAAGCTTTCTCTTTCTTTCCTTGATAGACTGAAGTGATTAAATTCACCAGCCTTTCAGTGAATTTTACTCATACTTCTTCTGAGTGGCAACTGGTCTTGTTTTTATTTTATTTTATTTATTTACTTCAAGCACAAGTGGGTTTAAATCAAATCAGAACTACTAAACTGGCACAGTGGCTCTGATTCACCAGGCAGCAATGCAACCCACCGTCAAGAACTCTACACAAAACGAAAAACCTTGGGCAAACCCAGATCAGGCCATCGTCCTCTGAGATATGGACATTTAAATCAAGCCAATCGGGACTGCATATGGGTAATAACTGCTCTACCATTAGTACAGGAGGACTTTGTTAACCTTTAATTTAACCAGGTGCTTAAGGTCAAGTGAGAACTCAATACTCTTTTGCACTGAGTACCTTGGGAAATCAAAGAGGGTAGGGGAAGCCAAAGATTGTGGCACCAGCCGTCCGGAATGGGAAAGGTGGCCGGATTAATTCAGAATTTGATCGGGATGCCAGGGTTCACCTCAAGTCATGGGACCTTCAATGACCACACTGAGTCAGGATCTCAGGTTTAACATTCCATACAAAGAATTTTTGGCACGTCCCCGTTTTCAAAATTTCGATTCTATATTCATGACGAATACACTTAAATCTACGGCTTCTCCTCAGCGCCTTACTAACAGTATATGAGCGGTGCCAGAAGGTACAGACGGATACGTGATCATTTCTACGGCACGTCCATAAAAATCTTGTTTTATAACAAAAGAAAACAACTTGCTGGACACATAATCAAAGTGGCTCACTCCAAGTATTTTTTGAGGGGAAAAAAAGGTTTCTTTCTACATTTATTGCCACATTACTGTATTATACGCTTGTCTGTGCTGCTCAGCGGGAACGGAGATTGTCTAGCTGTTTTCAAAATAAAAAAATAAAAAGGCTTATTATTTTCTACATAACTGTCCGTATCTTGGAGTGGGAGAAACTCTTAGTGCACATATAACCTTGAGTTATGTGTCCATAAAATGTGTGTTTCTTTCAATGATACAAGCACAAATACACCCAGTGAACGTCATGCCAAGCTGTCATTTGGAGAATGAGGTCAATGGCGGGGGAACGAAAAAGAAAAAAATCTCCACACGAAGAGGTTTGCCAAAGGGCATACAGAAACGGTTTCTATTAACCGCATACTGCATGAAAGTGTAGACCTATCAGTTTCTTGTTTCAGTTCCTTGTTTCCATACTGCACTCAATAGCCTCTGAAACATTGCTTCCTATACAGTATACCTTCCCACTAGAAACAAGTTTCAAACAGATTACATCGCTATCAAACACCGCCAAATACAGTCTCTTAGATACAGAGCTGGTGACCCACAGACATTTACACAGAAACAGAATGAATCGCACAAATATACTGCAAACAAGTCGCACCTACACTGACACGCATGATGAAATGTAACATAAAGCAATGCAAATATTTTGACAGGGTTATAGCCAAACATATTAAGAATAAAATCAGATAATTCATTTGATGATGATATCCTGAAGAGAATTGACAAAGATGATGATGGTTTAAGTGATCGTTAAAAGACCACTCGAACAGCCGAATCTCATTTCACTAACTTAATCATTTACACATTTCACTGATTTATACACTTTCTTTCAGCGTCTCCACCTACACTTTAAGTGAAATATGAGAAATGAAATTTATATTCCAGTCTATCATCTATTAAATCCATAAAAAGAAGGTGTGGACGGTGAATTCATGAGCATGTATTCATCCCACAGGCAAAGGTTTGGGGGGGTAGACAGGGAGATACGTCACTCCCCCCCCCCCCAATATTTTTATACGAATTAATTGTCCCCTTAATTAGTCTAACGACATATGAGCCATGACTCATTTGTCTCCCACAAGGTAGAAATGAAGCCCACGCCTGTGATTCATCCGCTGAGCAGCAGGTGAGTTCGCGTCTCCGGCCCTGAGTAATCACGCAGCACATGATGTCAGCCAGCACGGATGAACATTACATTACATTACATTACATTACATTACAGGCATTTGGCAGACGCTCTTATCCAGAGCGACGTACAACAAAGTGTATAACCAAAACCAGGAACAAGCGTGTTGAAAACCCGAGAGGGAAGTACAGTTCCGAGTGCAGAGAACGACCGCGTAGTTTAACTTTGACCCTGTGGGTTAATCTGATTAACACGACAAAAAAAACAGCAACAAAGCAGTCTATGCAAATAAAACAAGCGATAGTTATTGAACTTGTGCCTACTCAACTAAGTCAACTAAGATAAACAGCTTACCTAAGATAAACACTTTCAGCGCTGGACAGCACCGGAAAGGCCACAACGCACCACCGCTGTACTGTATCGTGAAAAAAAATACAACTGTGCGAGCCCGCGTAACTCCAGAAAAAAAGGTAATTACAGAAATTCAGGTTTTTCTGCACTTTTTTTTTTTTTTTTTTTTGCAAAATGAGTTCAAATTCTGGCCGAAGTCTAATTACCATGGTAACCACAAATAACATCTGGGGCCTTTGATCTCCTCACCCCTCCTCCGCCCCCCCACTCTCATGCGCTCAGAGGCACGCAAGAACGCGGGATCTGCACTTGGATTCGCATTTACATTTGGATTTGGATTTGGATTTGGATTTGGATTTGGATTTGAATTTGAATTTGGATTTGAATTTGAATTTGAATTTGAATTTGGATTTGAATTTGTGCGTTTCCCGGCTTCTCCGCAAGTGGCTCTCCTCCCTAAACTGAGCGGCGGGTGAAGGAGAACGCCACTGAGATGCAAAAGGTGGATTAGCCGGACCGTTAGATGTTCCGCCGCTTGAAAATGTACCAAAAAAAATAGACTTGTACGGCATACCGCGTTTGACAATTTCCTTTTAATGGAAGTCATATTCGAGTTTGGACAGCTAGCGGGAAGAAAGCTTATCCCAGCATCGGTGGCGTGAAGCAGCTTGACGCATAAGTATTCCCTCAGGACAGAAAGCTAGCGCATTATAGCGCCATTACCAGACATTCTGGACACGCAGTTACTGAACCAGTATTAAGGTCTTAAAGGAAGGGGGGGGGGGGGGGATTTCTTTCACAAGCAAATTGCTTAGAAGACAATTCTTTCTCTGTGAATTTCTCCAACTGTCTTTTCTTCTTTTCGTCTCGCTGAGGTAAAAAAAAAAAAAAAAAGCACTTTAAATAAAGTTGTATTTTCAGTTTGCTCCTGTGGGCCTCCAGCTAAACATCATCAGTTCCAGACACAAAGTTCTTCCTCCTGATGCGCGGCTGTCGCTCAGCTATATGCTGAATGACATCATCAAGCTGAAGGAGCTTCTCTAAGGCAGTGATGGGAGGTCATACGACAACAAAGCCATGGCCAACGACTCCCCCACCCCCGACTATGAGGAGATACGGCACCACTCTCCACCTCAGATTTGCTGACTGTTCATTTTCCGGCATCTTCACCAAAGCAGGAGAAGACCAAAACCCTGAATTCCCGTTCTCTCTCCTTATCTTATAGCCCTGTACACAGACAACTCGGTCACTCAAAAATCGTGTAATGCACACAACAAAGCAGTTTCTCTCGGGGGCTGGGGCTGGGGCTGGGGGGGGCGGGGGGGGGGCAGGCATTGACTAGCTGTGACTGCAGGGTCCATTTTACTTCACACAGGCACAGAACAAAGATTCCCCCAAAGAACGCTTTGGCAGCGGCTGGCGGCTTCCTGTGCTGAAACGTGTCTGATGATTAAGGAAGACGTGCGACAGGTTCCTGGCAGACGCCGGCGACGCGCCGCGGGAGGCTTCAGCCGGCCGGGCTGCCGTTCCAGCGGGTCAGGCTACGCGGCTACGCCGCCGCCATCTGTCGCGCGCGACGCGAGAACGAAGACGTTACCCTCCATTTTGCATTCTTTACGCTCCGCGGTTCTTCCTCTATGATTTAAGTCGGGAGTGCGGGCTGAGCCGACGCCCCTAACAAAGCGTGCGTTCCACACCTGTACGTTTCTCAACAGACACGGGGAGGAAAAAAATAAAATAAAAAATCCCAGAGGATGGATTGTTCCGAGCGCCACGCGGTTCAACAGGGCTGCGTTAAGACAGATGCGAAATTCATTCCGAGCGATCTATTTTCAGCCTCCCTCCGCGGAGAACTTTCCCTCCGACATAATGATTTAATCTCGTCTCATGCCCAGCAGCCTGCTGTTCGGCGCTAATAACTCGCCATTAAATGATCAGGGTTCTTTTTTCCACAAGAGAGCGTCAACAATTTTCAACTGTAAGAGTGTTTCACAAAAAAAAAAAACTAATATGGAGCGGCACGTACATGCACATACAAACACGCACACCTACCCTTGGTTCGGTCCCCACTCGTTGCGAATACACAGGTGTTTATGGACAGGGTCCCTCATGTAGCCATCGAAGCAAAGGCATTCACCTGTGCACAGAAACACAAAGCATCACAGGCATTTAACGGACTCTTATCCAGAGCAACCAAGACATTGTTTACAGGTTAGTATTATTGACTCGTGTTACAGAACCTACATCACACTAGCCTCATATGATGAAGCATAAAAGCCAACAAGCCCCTAGCACTCACTTTTTTAAAGTTTTATCACCACTGCAGTGAAGCAAAAAGTCAACACTGTTTTCTGTGAGAAATGCATTGTTGAGCTCACATGCACACACACACACACACACTGTCTACATATATTACTGAATGCAGGCACAATCTGTTTTTTCCTGAATAGTGGTTGTTACGATAAAGCTGCCTTTGACAGTTAACTGTTAAAGGCTACATGCCACTGTTTTCTTTTTCTTGTTTTTAGTTAATGCTCATACATCGCTTTTAATATAGGAGAGGAAGTAGAGTATGCTCAAGTAGTACATGGGGATTTCTTTTTAATAAAAATTGTGGAATTTCACTGGTATTTGACATTGACTACCAAAATGGTATCGTGACAACCCTACAGCTGGATATATACTGAAGCAATGCAGGGTAAGCACCATACTCAAGGGTACAATAGCAGTCCTGCCTGGATACAAGCCCAAGCCCTTTTGGTGACAATCCCAGGTCTCTAACCAGTATACTGCACTGCACAGAGTCTCTTTAGAGCTCATTCATACACCAGCAAAATATGAAAATGCATTCCGTCATAGAGTTAATGTATAAGTAACCCTTGGCTGCATTTCAGAAAAACAGTCTACACACTACATTACAATATTAATGCATACACGCATATGTGTGTAACTAATTCCATTATATTAGATTATTTTATTTAGACATCTACTCTTATTTAAATGTTGTAAAAAGGCATCTTGTTTAACAACCCCTTTCATCTCCATGATATCAAAAAAAAAGAAAAACAAAAACTGAAAGGGAAAAATGGCCTCATTCTGGCACACAAAGCAAAAGTGGAATTTTGTTTTATCACGGCATGATTTATGAATTATTCATCCGCACACAAGTGTGTAATAATACACTTAATTTCAAGAAAATGAATGGAGAACCAGCCACTGAAGAATATGCACGAGGCGTTAAAAACCATGTGAGGACTGTACAGCTACAGTAATCATCGCATCCTTCAGTGCGCATTCATGCATGCATGCACATCACATGCCCGTACACCAAACCAAACATCAATATGCATCTTTTATTGCAAACCGTACGTTGAGGGTCTTTGAAACATTCGCCGCCGCGAGTATAAATACTCACGCGATGATGACATGGCGGCCTAACGAAGGTCATAATTTACCATTATGGTTAGACAAGGCGCGCCTGATTGGGCTTCCTGCGCCGCGTCGCGGGGCGCGGAGGAACCGCGAGCGTGCGAAAGGCGTGTTTCGCTCGCGCGTCCCGACGCCGCCGTTGGCACGCTGGGTGCCCGGGAGAGCCGCGGGGCGCTTCGGCCGCTGGTGTCACACAGCACTTAAATCACTCAAATGAGCTGATTAGCCGGCTCGTCTCACCTGGTGGGTGACGGCGGGGCTGGATCGGTTGCCGATCTATCATCTGAAACGCAAGCAGCACGCCGCTCTGGCTCTGCAGACCCAGGGTTGCTATCCCCCCCCACCCCCGCCCCCCCCGGGCCACAGTGTTGTGTTCGCCCTATAGAAGAGCAGGGCCATACACACACTGCTTGTTTGGTGGGCATGTGTTGAAAGTCAGGCCTGGCTGTAGGCTTTGTGTCGCCCTATGCGAGATTGTGCTTTAGTTGCAGTATTAAAAATACTGCAACTAAAGGGCATTTTTGCTGTCAGGGAGCAGGGACCCTGCTGCTTTATACTCCGCGGTTCTTTCATTATTATTTAAGTCGAGGGCACAGGCTGAGCCGACGCCTCTCTCACAAAACATGCCTTCCACACCTGTACATTTCTCAACAGAAAAGGGGGGGGAAAGAAAATTCAGAGGATGAATTGTTGTCTATCTGTGCAGCTCAAGAGGGTACAGCACCTTCACAGATCATGTGACTCGACCCTAACCACCAGTACTCAGTTTTCCATTTGCTGTTCGCTCAGTGTTTTGTTTTTCTTTTCTTTTTTCTTTTCTTTTTTTATGTGGTTCGCCTGAGGGTTTCACTCCAGCGCAGGCGCGGCCTTCGCCACGCGCTGTTACGCCGTCCACGCCGAAACGCGGCGGCATTCGCGCCCGGCGATGAATTGTCGGCTCACGTGAAGCACGGCGCCCCCTTTGGTCTGTTCACCATTCCCCCCTGCGAGCGCGTTGGCCAGGCAGCGATGGCGGTGTGGAGCAAGCCCACCGGGACGTAGGGACTGGTCCCCACGCTCCATCAACCGCCAAGACTGAAAACGTACAAGCCCAGACCCGCGTGGAGAATCAACCCCTCCACCCCCCCCTACTCTGCCTACTACCCCTGCCCAGTAATTACGCTGCTCACCGCTCTGAAACCATGCTTTGGCAGAGTGACCATGCACCCCTACCCCGCCCTCCCCCAAACACAACCCCCCGCCCCCCCTACACACCCCCATTCCTAATCAGAGGTGCTTATTTCATCATAAATGGAGGAGCCGGGCGTTTCCCTGGCGACACGGAACGTCGGCGTGCGCTGGCGGGAACGCTGGCGGTAATTTGGGCTGTGCTGATTGGCGGGGTGGGGCGGGGCGGGCTCCTGACCGCTGGGCCGGTGTCGAAAAGCGGAGAGGATCCCCGTCGCGGCTCGGAGACAGGTCCGGACGGGAGAGACGGATAGCTGTGTAATGGCACAGCCTCCGTTACGACGCATGTTTAAAACCTCACTATTAACCGCCCATTTGTATCATAACAACAAATTAACGGGACAAAGGCTATGGTGAAAATCAGTACCATTTCCTCTTGACATTTCCGGGAGTCCTGAGAAAATTTTTTTTTTTTTTTACAATAAAATTCAGCTTCTTTCACGGCAGCAAAGGATTCACTGCAGATGAACAAACCCGTTCGGGAAAATAAACTGCAGCACAAAGCGGTTCTTTTTGCGTAATGTTGACTACATTAGGGGACGACTGCTCGGGGGGAGGCCAGCTCCACGGGGAGTTTAGGTCAGGATCCATTGCGGATTGTACGGTGACAAATGTTTCTAAAAAGCACTATACAAATTAACGTAATTTGATCTGATTCATTGTCACGCCATATTTATTTATTTATTTATTTATTTTTGGTATTTTTGCAACCACAGGCCGACCTGCAACAGATGTTTGTTTTTTTCCCCACTTGATAAACATTGTTTGTCTATATTGCATTTGACGTAGGAGATACATTAAGAGAATAAATAACGAAATAAAAATGATGAACCATTAAAACACCGCCACCTGCTCATCGGTGGCATGCTGAGAAGTTTGTGTCATTCATTAGGTTTTAACACCACCAACGTTACGCAACTTACCGGATGTATACTAAGAAAAGTAGCATTGTCATTTGCAATCACATACGATACACATTCATCATTACATTTTGACACACATTCATCAATTCATCACATTCTTCCAGAGGAAGAAAGGATAACGTAGCAAATAAGATTTGCCGTTTCATTATGAAGACAATCGTAGCTAGTTACCATGCAGACGGTGTAAAATCTGAGCTCTCAAAGACCCCAAAGAGTCCTAATGTTTATTCTAATTTGAGTTGTTGTTTGAATAAAAAGAGAACACACCTGCTACGGTTTGTTTTGAGACAGCAGAATCGTTCTGAAATGAATGCTAAAAGTCTAGACCCACAGGGGAAGGATTTAAATAAACAACAGTTGCTCAACTATAAAGGGCCTTTGGTGTCAATTTTGACTTCACTCCTCGTTTCAGCCTGGGTTAAGCCTGACAAAACTGTCTAACAGAGGACTGTGGATTTGCATAAGTGATGAGTCACAGAAGCACGTATGTGCGCCGAACTGGATTTATATATTGGAAGACAGTCGCGAAAATAAACAAAACTTGACTTGCGCGGTGCACCTTTGAGAATGACAGTTATGAACCGTTACATAATTTCCAGACGAACGCAATTAGGCTGGCACTGAAAAGCGTCGTTTTTAAAATAAACTGCCACCCGGTGATTCCGAGACAACAAATGGCCTTTTTTTTAATAGCGTACGCCGCGTGCACTAACAGCATCTCTGTTTTGTTGGCAGCACTTCTCCGATAATAACATAATCCGTTAAATAGAGGCTGGGGGAAGGGCATCCTCTGAACTGCGAGAGATACGGCGACGTAAGGATCTGTTTTGAGCGACGCGCGTTTCGCTATCAGACACAATTTAACGCAAACAAACGGGCCGGATTCGCATTAGGCGCCGACGGTGGTTTGAGTGATTACGGGAGAACGATTTAGCTGCATTATAACTAACGGTTCGGGAACCAAACGACTGCAAGCAAAAGCAATCAGCAAACAGCAAACGGCAGCCGTGACAGTTCAGCCCTGAACTCGCTGTGCAATTCAATAGCAACCAGACACAAAAACACAAAAAAAAGAACTGGGAACTTCAGATTTTATTGGGATGAAAAAAAAGTTTTAAATAATTGGGCTAAATATAAAGTACACTTTTGGTTCCTTCATGAAAGTACTGCTGGGCAGTGTCTCTCATTCCATATAACAAGTCAGGTATACTTCTCTGATATAATCCGGAGTCTTCATATAATGCATACTTATAAAATGGAGAGTCAAAGCCTGAGCCGAGCTATGGACACCAAGGCCGTTCTATCATTACTTTCCATTAAATTCTGACTTAATGCAAGTATTCGTTTCTTCTTCTTCACAGTAAAGTTATAAAGAAGTAACTCACCAACCAGTTCTACTTATCTGTGAATCAAAGTCATAGTAAGGACAAGTGTGGTTTGAAGTCAAGCCAAAATGTCCCTTTAAATACCAAGAGAATGAATGCCAAAAAAATTAACACATTTTGGTGAGTTATAAGGGGGAAAAAAATGAAATTCCACTTTAAACTGTTTTGGCATGAAAGAGGGAAACACACAAAAAAACATGATATATTTGTCAGTCCAAGTTAAACACAAATAGTGACCGAATCCAGGGCAACAGCGTTGCCCCCTGAAAACCACCGGAATGAATTTCAAAGAGGAAGGAGCCATTTGAAGATTCACAGGAAGTGAAGAGGCCGAAAGGAAAGGGGAGGGGGGGGGGGGGGGGGGGGAGTTCATATTTCAATATCAAATGTGGTCTGTGAGACCAGAGAGGCGCCAGCCCCCGGGGCAGGCCCTCGCCCATCTTAAGCCTGTGCCTCAGATCGATCCTGGCGCCCTCTCAAGTGGAAATACCGCCCCGGGGCCCTGCGGGTCCTAAGCCACAAACAACAGAGACAGGACGCGGGCGCACCCCGGAACACATCACTTCATCAGCTTTACTGCTCGGCCTCAAATTATTACTGCAGCGGTGTCCAGTCGTGTCCGCAGTTGTGCTAATGCTGCTTAACAAACATGCTGAAATTGGATTACGTTTTCCCCCCATTGATTGCATGTTGCTTGGAGCGGTTTCCTCTCTGTTGTTTGTTGTTTGCAAAGGGATATTCCTCACTGCTCCTTATACGTCTCTGACGGCACGTTCAGAGACCGCGGTGCTCCCTCGCGCACCACAAGCGGCGTCTTCACCGAGCAGGCTACCCAACGAGCCCCGAAAATGACCGGATTCTTAAAACGGTCCGTCATAAAAAAAAACACTGTAAGATGTGCGATCCACTCGTCCGCCGTATTTGGAGAGCTTCCTCAGCTGAGCTTGCCATTCACACCTCAGAATCCTGCTCCAAAGCCAAAGCCAGAAAACACAGCGATCTTCATGATCGCCTTAATACAACCGGTCTCGGCACAGGAAACCTCTCTCACAGTCAGGCTGCCGGCTCACGAATGAGGCAAGCGCACAGTCAACTCAGGCCGCGAGCGCGTTTAAAAAGCAACACAGGTGCGTTTCCGTTAAAATCGATCACGGTTTGTCTGTTTAACTCGGAAAATAAGCCCAAACTGGCTGGGTTTCATGAGTGGGACTGCAGGAGAGTGCAGTCTCCATTTCCGACAAATGGCTCTTCAAGGCCTGTAGAGTGGCTGTTAATGCACACCTCCGAACACTGCGCCTCAAGAACATTTGTTCCATATGTCTTACTTTATATATGACACAACAACCATCAATACAGTTGTGTCAGATCAAGTACATTGTGCAGTGCATTGACTTGATTGCACTGACACAATTATGAATGAAATAGCTTTACTTGCATGTAGCAATATTCAGTGTTCTGTTCTCTTTCCCTAACAATTAACAGTTTGCAGTTAACATTTATCTTGAGAAAGACACACACTGAGATACTTTCACATAGGTCTCACACACTTTTGATGGCAGTTATTAATGCTGAATTATTTTATGGGGATTCATAGCGCGATCGTTTATTAATGTTTGCACATCACGGTTCTGAGTTTGGGTTTATACTGGACATATCGGTACCTTATATACTCTTACCTTTCATCACTCATTATGTTGCATTGTGGTTATTGTACACTGTAAAATCTTTATATGGGTGAGTTTATACGGGTCAAAGGAGGGATCAAATGTACTCTAGCAGAGTTAATTTAACACTAAACATTTTACCGTGTATGTTCTGTTCATATATCCTCCTAAGACCAGGGAAGATATTTTTGTCCCCCGTAGGGGGACACAAGTCTCTGGTCTTAATCTCAGGAATCATACATGGTATTATTCTGAACTACAAAAAACATTCAATAAAATAAAATATACTTGAAACTAATTTCACTGCAACATGTTTTTTGTCATCCAAGACACCTCTATTACATGGGGGAAAAAAATAAATACTTCAAACTTTTTTTTCCCTGCTGTGCCTCAGGAGGATATGTTCACATATTGCACTGACCGTAGGGACTACTCAGAAAGCTCACGCACAACCTTTCAGTCTCCACTCCGCAGATTTCTGGCGAGTGAGAGGGTGCCGGCGCAGCTGTGCGTAATGGAAGTGCATTTTCTCGGGAGGGAAAAGTGACGTAGCTCCTCCAGGGTCATAAATTCGCCAATTACTCTCTGGGTCTCCTGAGTGAAATGTGGCGCTCAGGGACTCAGGTGCGCAGGCCTTCATTTGTGGGACGCTGACGGTAAACACAGCACAAG
>CM077289.1:7706377-7713877 GCA_039654925.1 Anguilla pacifica | reverse complement strand
TTGATGACCCGCTTACTGTAATTCCAACGTAGTCCTTCCCCTTTGAGGGAGTTCCTATTTTTTGCTGCTTGTTAGTCTCTTTGTTTTTGCGCTGACTCACAACCCATTTCTCCATAAAATAATAATTTTTAAAAAAATTATCCTGGCCTCCACTTCACTAACAAAACTCCTCCGCATGGCCCCCCCCCCCCCCCCCCCCCCCCCCACTCGCCCACAGAGCGACCCCGCCTAGCAACCTCAGACTGGGCTGCAGAGCAGTGCATCGCTGACTTAACTCTGTTAAGCAATGACTCACAGACCTGCTGTACTACGATGATTCCATCCTCACACATTGCACCTTGCATGGGCTATGCAATGCACATTTACCTTCCATCTACCCATCGCCATGCACGGCTGCATATTCATGCATCGGTCAGACCTCCCCTTACACACATTATGACATGGCCACCCTGTTCCTCAGATCTGCTGGGGCAGCATAAGTAGCATCTAACAGCCACTTAAGCTTCTGCGGTCGTGCGCAGGAATGCAATGTCATTTCCCTGAGAGACATACAGGCCCGGCCTCGGTCAACATTTGCCCTAAATTTAGACTCGGAATGAAATGCAAGCATGACATTTCAGGCTGGGATTCAAGTCAACATTTGCCCTTGACTTTGAGTAATTGAAGCAAGACGCACAGTTCAGTGGGTTTAAGCGAATCAACAAAACTCACTCTCCGAACTGAGCCTGTGAAGAAAGAAAAAAGCACAACAATAAAATTTACATCGAGTAATTCAGAGTTAGAGAACAAATGTTCAATGAATACAAGCCAGAGTTGGATGGGTTTAAAGGCGGTTAGTGCACTTGCCAAACTGTTTCTTAATAAATTTTAGGACAATTGTTAACAGACTCCGGTACAGATGACTCATCACACCTGGATGGCTGTGATTCTTGATGAGAAGGGTAAGGAAAAGTAAGTTTAAACAGTGTCTTATAAAATAAACACCTTCATTGTTTACTGCTATTTGACATGAAAATTGCTTTACCGATTAGGGCGACAAGCACGATATAACATTATGTCTCACTTTTATGCTGAACAAAGGAACGTTATTTTTTTCATAGCAAATTGTTACAGTTTGAGTCACAATTCTTTGTTGCATAATTAATGCCTTCTTCTATTACACGCTTTTTTGGTTATTATTACAGTAAGATAAAAAGCAAACATATATTTATTTGAGGTAATATCCTCGGTGTAAGTACACATATTTAATTGCTTTCCAGCAATGGCTTATTGTGAGAGCAAATAACATTTGTTTTCATTGTTTTTTAAAAAAAAAAGAAATTGCTTGCTGGGATGCTGTAAAGTGATGTTTTTTGTTCAATTGCAAGTTAGCATTCCTTTTATGCACTTTCAAAAGGGATGTTCTTACTCAAATGATAATTAAGGACCGTGTGTACGTGTGCGTGTGTGTGTGTGTACATATATAATCAAAAGTAATAATTAATATTAGTATTAAATTTAAAAACGCTGTCTAAAAATTCACTGACACATCCAAGGTTTTTTTTTTCTTTTTTTTTCTTTTTTTTTTTTTTACAAATTAACATGTTCACTGTCAACCGCATAATTAACTGTCTTAATTTCAAGGACAATGTGTTTTTAAAAAACCTGCGATGTCCTGTAGTTGTTAGCGCCAGCAACATTAGCCACGGCTGAGTGAGGATGAGAAGACCTGAGAGCCTGCACCTGCTGGGAGCCTGAGGAGGGGATCCTGATACTTCCTGTTCAAGGGTACTCTGCTGTTACTGCATACAAATATGAAAATGCATCATAAGCACACACACACACACAAGCACACACACACTCACACAAGCACACACACACACACACACACACAAGCGCGCGCACACACACACACACACACACACGCGCACACACACGCACGCACACACACACACACACAAACAGTGTTAAGCAGAACAGACAGGATATACACGGCACCAAAAATACATAAATTGAAAACTATATATATATTATTTCCCACAAAATAAACACTACTAACTAGGGATGGGTGACTGAGGTTTCCAAAAAAATTAAAATGGAGGAGTCAATATATGACATCAGGGATTCTCCGAACTGAGCCAATCACAGTGATTCACTCTGAGGAGCAAAAGCTTCTGATTGGTTGAAACAAGCCAGAGATAATTCTCACCGATGCTGTGTCCTGCATTAAGATGACAACATCATTGGCTGCACTGAATTCTAACAAAGACATGATGAGGAAATAACTTCATATCTAAATGCAAATGCATTTTATCCCGTTCAGAGTGTGCAGTTGTTAACTTGAGTTAAACATCACAGGAATGTAAACAAGCAACTTGTGAGAAGCATATGCTGTATGCTGTAATTTTGGAATATCAAACTAAACAATATTTGTGGATCTGATTGGAGAAAGGGTTATTTATGACTAACTACCATTAAAATATATATAAAATGATATACAATGCTTGTTTTCATATGCATATTTATGACGTACGCAGGGTGTGATATGGTTTCTTTGGTACATTTTTGAATTGTCTTGAAATATTCTCCACCAATGTCTTTGACAGATGATCACGTTGCACTTAACTCCATTTTTGATGTTTCATTCATTTCCGTATTTTAGTTTTTTTGCGTGCTGAACAGTTCTGCTGATTGAGATTTCCTTCACACACATAGGAAACGCTCCATCATTCGCGAAGCATAGCTTCTCGAGTTCAGTAGGTAATTGCACAGTAGATGATGAAAGCAAAACAATTACAGTCAGTCAAACGGCAGCCTGTCTCAACAGCACCGGGATGTAAATAACAATCGACTCAGACAAACAGCATGATCCTGAAGACTGTTCTCCGAAGCGACGCTAGCACGTTCCTCCAAAGGAATTTTAATCAACGCAGCCGACATTTCCTTAAAAAGTTGTTTCCGAGGAGCGTTATGTTTAATTCTGCCAGACGGAATAAAATCGCTAACAAGCACCATCGGCGCTACTATGAAAAGGCGCTTTCATTAGCATCGAGCTTTCTTGGCTTCCGTTTGTTTTTTTCGCGGCGGCCTCCTCAATCTCAGCGTGAGACTCCCCAACTGACGATATTCAAAAACGCAGACAGCCCTCCTTCTGCCCCTCGCGTCCTTTCACGCCGCCGCGCAAACTCCATCGAAAGTTTCACCAAAACATAGAAAAACAAGAAGGCGGGGAAATTTCAGCGGCCAGACAATCGGCAGACGTTTCACCCGAAGGTGTTGCCACTCCGCAGAGGAGCGGTTCTCAGCGTCAAGTCATGAATTTAGCAGCTCAAGAGAATTACCAGGGATACACACTTACTTCAGTAGATATGCCGCCTATGGGTTTTTAGGCCAATTGGTTCTTCAAATGCGTTTTTTCTTCAAATACGTAGGCGTGATTCCCCAGGGACTCAGTGAAAGAGCTTTAGCTTGACTCAAGACTCCCGTTTCAGCTGCACGTACGAACACATTAAGGGCAGATTTAATAAGACAGGGCCTAATTACAGTCAAAGAAATTAAACGCCCTCATCCTCAATTTTGCGGTCGAGACACACATTACACAAAAAAAAAAAAACGCACGTCTAGATCACAAGAAATGGATACGGAGCAACCAGACACTTCACGAAAAAAAGAAAAAGTAACGGACGGATCGGGAAAAAGAGGTACAGCCTGATGGGCTTCAGGCTCGAAACACCGTATCGCAACACGGGAAAACAAACACGCAGCGTAAGAGCGATGTCACAAATAAAACGAAATGGCGATAAGAAAACAAAGATGACGTAAAGAAAAGATGGTATGATGGCAGGCTTTCCCACAACGTACCGCGGGCGAGGAATGGAGGTGGTGGTCCGACCGAGGACAGAATATAAACCTTGACACCACAACAGGTGGAAGGAATTCCTGCAAACTGAGCAAAAGGAAAGGCCACAGAGTGTCGGAAGCCAAACTGCATTCACTATTCATTCCATAAGTAAACTGTGTTTGCTTTTCATTCTACAGACAAACTGTGTTTGCTTTTCATTCTACAGACAAACTGTGTTTGCTTTTCATTCCATAGGCGAACTGTGTGCTCTTTGTTCTATAGGCAACCTGTGTTTGCTTTTCATTCTACAGACAAACTGTGTTTGATTATCATTCCACAGGCAAACTGTGTGTACTTTTCATTCTATAGGCAAACTGTGTGTGCTCTTTATTCTACAGACAAACTGTGTTTGCTTTTCATTCTATAGGCAAACTGTGTGTGTTCTTTATTCTACAGACAAACTGTGTTTGCTTTTCATTCTATAGGCAAACTGTGTTTGCTTTTCATTCTACAGGTAAACTGTGTTTGCTTTTCATTCTACAGACAAACTGTGTTTGCTTTTCATTCTATAGACAAACTGTGTTTGCTCTTCATTCTACAGACAAACTGTGTTTGTTTTTCATTCTACAAACTGTTTGCTTTTCATTCTACAGACAAACTGTGTTTGCTTTTCGTTCTATAGGTAATATGCTATTTCTGTAGGGCTAATTAACCATCCACTAGCCTTTAACATTTAATTTAAACTGTTTCTAATCTTTTTAATTAAGCTGTAATTACAATTGTTTAAATTCAGAGTTTAAACTTTGTCTTTAAACTGCAAGCCGATGACAGATTTGTTAACAGACCTGCATCGTGCATCGTGCAACAAAACAAATACAATTTACATATTATATGTGAAAATAAATTAGAAGTGATAAGAAGAAAAAAATATATATGTAAAATTGCACCTCGACAGCAGAGTGAAAACCACTGACTTGTGAAATTCCCATATCGGAACGCTGCTTTGAAAAGATCCAGACGCAGAGGAATGCAAAGCGACTTCACCACATCCGGCAGGGAATTTGCCGAGCTCAAGTTGCTCTTTAATATCCTACAGCAGTGCGATTATTCTGTGGCCATACAACCTGGCTCTATTGATTCACTGCGCTGGTTCATTCATCCGAAAGAAAAAGGAACCAATCCTGTCTCAATTCTGCTTTGTCTTCTGAGTCTACCTCCTGTCTTCAGTGACCGCTACCACATTTTGGAGGGAGAGTTTACTGATATCTATTAAAGACTGAATTAGAACTGGGCTGTATTGCCGCTCAGCTCAACTGAGAAATCAACTACCACCTGCATTTCCTGGCTCATAACATCAACATGCAAAGAGAAGACTCACATTAAAGGCCTTATTTTACTCAACTGGATGCAATACATAATTGACCTAATCTCCATTTTCATTTTAGCACACGTATCCCAGGTATGCGTACGCACAAACAGATTTATTAACAAAAGGAAAGTCGCAAAGCGACATAATCCCCGCAAAATTCAACCGAACAGCAAATTTTGACCCATTGCGACTATCAGCAAAACTATCAGATACTGCAACCTTGCAGTAACTGCTTTTGCATTCGAAAAAGCAGCTGCAATCCGTTAGTAAATCTGGGTCTTAATGTTCCTCGGCATTATCACCCTACTAAGACTGACTGGGATCAATAGGCTGGAGACCAAAGGGGACCAGCCTTTATCACGGTGTGATTGTACAGTGTGCATTATTTATTTATTGTTGCTGGGTGTTAATGTTTAAGCATTCCTTTGAGATGGGCGCCTCAGCCAGATGGCGATCATTTCAGGGAAGGCTGAGAGTTAATAGTTTTGGAATCCCTGGCCAATGCCATTGTATGCATATGCACGTGTGCATAAACACACACACACACACACACACACACACACACACACACACACACACACTCTCTCTCTCTCTCTCTCTCTCTCATACACACTCACTCTGTCTACACACACTCACACACACACACACTCTCATACACTCATACATATACACACACACGTTTACACACATACACACACATACACACACACTCTCTCTCACATACATACATGCATACATACACACACACACACTCTCTCTCTCTCAGACACATGCATCCACACGCACACATACACACACATACACACACACACATAATCTCACACGCGCACACACACACACATGCATGCATGCACACTCCCACATGGGCACACACACAAAAACACAGTATGTGTGTCTAGCCCAACTTTGAACTTTTCTCTGCAGCTGATTACAAAATCAGGCTTATTTTTCTTTTATATTCCTTAAAATATTCAAATTATGATCTCTACAGAGGTTGTATAGAAAGGTTATCATTGGTGCAAAATCCCAGCAGTAATAAAGTTAGTAGGCAAAAATAAGCATTTTCATTATACCTCCTGAACTCTGGAGAAAACCTCGTCAGCTGCTTTTAACCAAATTGCATTCTGGGTAGTATGATAATTTCAAAACATCCAATGAAGCATAAAATACAAATTCATAAATCATGAAAATGCAATATGACCATGAGACATTTACAATATATCCTGTTCTGACAAGGCACTATTCACTTTGTGTTTTTCAAAATGGCAGAGGTATTATTTATTCTCTTAGAAAGCCAAATCGACTTTGTCGGCAACAATTTAATGGGCTGAAATCACAGCTTAACAATTTTGTTTGAAGATTTATTGTGTGTTTCTCGAAACAAAAATATGCTGCGAGTCACTGACGATTTAGCAATTTTCTAACCGGCCAGTTACGAAGGAGCAACAATTTATTAATCAATTAACAATCAGTATAAATTAAACCAATCAAAATTATACTGATTACATATGCAGGACAGTATGATGCAGCACTACACACGTTGTGCGTTGTGAATTCAGACAACCTCCTCTCAACACTGAAACTAGCTTGCCGTTCAGCAGCTAATTATGGGGGCATTCTGGGTAGCCGGCTAGCTAGCTAGCAGGCTAGCTAGTCTAACGCACGGCTAATGTAAGGTAAACGCTGGCAGTCGGGACCACACGGCTGAGTGAGCTGTGAGTCTCCTTTGATAACTGTGTTAGCAGCGGGGGGGGGGGGGGGGGGGCATCAGCCTTGTGGGGGATGTTTTTAACATATCCCCCCAGGACACTGAGGGAGAGAGAGGGTGGTCAACTTGAAAGCACTGTGATTGAAATCTGGGACTATGACTTATATGTATTTCTATTATATATATATATATATATATATATATATATTAATCTGATAATAGTGATTGCAGGCGCTCTCTAAATACACATTCATCTTATCCTTAAACACTGACCCCCTCCCGCACAGTCATGGCATGGCATCCCAGGGGGAATATGAAATGGTATAGGAACCCATTACACCGTAAAGACAAGTCAACTGGACGGTCCAAATTGGGAGGAACAAAATAAATAAATAAAAAGGGACATAAGGATGCTTAAATTAAAAAACATGCCTAGTTACATATTGTAACATATTGTTTGAACACATTGTGTTTACTGAAAAACAACAGCTGTAGTACACCTGGTGTTTTCTAAAATCCAGCGCTAACTTCAAAAATACATCATACACTAAAATATGAAATAAATTAAGTTGATTGAAAAAACCTGACTCAAGCACAAATTGA
>CM077289.1:7686377-7701377 GCA_039654925.1 Anguilla pacifica | reverse complement strand
TTTTGATTTCAGAAGGCTTTTTTTTAAAGACTTGAAATAAATAAAAGGAAACTTCCTAAGAGTGCAGAAGATGGGAGGTATAATGGAAAGGCACTCTCTCCAACTGTATAATTTCCGGGATCACATCTGTTCAAGTCACACTGCCACCAAACTCGGAATTAAAAAAATGTGTAAAAAAAAAAACAGGCACACAGACAAGTAAATCTTCATGAGGCATCAATTCAGTCATTCATACAATTCGTTTGTGGGCTGGTTTCACAAATTAGGCCCCAGATTCTTTTACGAAAGGTGTCCTAAAATACAAAAGCTTATTTTCGTTTTCTGGTTATGAAATAATGCAGTCGTCAACAGCTGTATATGCTTTATTCAAGAAAACCCCTCTTGATTAATTCTGTCTCATTAATTAAACCCGTCAGAGCATTATGTCTAATGGTGGCAAATATTTTCCCCTTCACATTCAGAAGAGAACATTTAAAATGTGTAATCGCACTTGGCTTTCTACAATGTGCAGCTTAAATCACCCTACAATGCCGTCTTTCAAAAAAAAGTAAATGATTTATGCCTCTTTCAACTGCCCTATGCAGATCATGCTCATAATTAATCACAATTTAGATACAGCTGACCACTGACTCAGAATGACTATGCATTCAGAAATGTTGCCATGGTAGACCGTTAAGACTGAATCTATGGCTTTCCAGCTTGTTGCTAGGCAAAAATGTTCTGTACATCGTGAAGATAGAACCTGTTGTTTTTTTTTGTTTTTTTTTCAGCTATGCTGAAAGCGTCCGGCTCATTTCGTTTCCCGGGAAACCCGCGCATCTGTTGTACATTATACATTACAGGCATTTAGCAGACACTCTTATCCAGAGCGACTTACACAACTTTTTTTACATAGCACTTACATTGCATCCATTTATACTGCTGGATATATACTGAAGCAATGCAGGTTAAGTACCTTGGCTCAAGGGTACAACGGCAGTGTCCTAGCGGGGACTCGAACCTGCAACCTTTGGGTTATAAGACCAACTCCTTACCCATTGCACTATACTGCCGCTGCCCCCCCCTGCTGTGGTTTCGCGAGGCGGCGGGGGCGGGTTACCTGTGTCGGGGTCGCACTGGTGTTCGCAGGGGTCGAGGAGGCGGCGCCCGCACAGCTCGCTGACCCAGGGCCCGCTGGCGTTCTGCTGGTAGAACAGCAGCACCTGGGCCGGGTTCAGCCAGTCGCTGGCGTCCAGCTGGCTGCCCTGCAGCAGGATGAACCGGGACCCTGGAGACCGGGGGGGCAGGGGGGGTGGGGGGGGGAGAAATCGGGACATCGGGCGGGTCAGGACCTCATTTAGAGGGACGGCCCCGCTGTGGACCGTCTGCGGGGAAAACAGGCGACTAACGGACTGCTCACATTTTGGGTTTCTTTTTTTCTGGGAGCAATTAAAGGGGGAAGGCGTGCTGGACAGGGGGTGGGAGGGGGGATTAAAAACCTGCCTTTCTATTTACACTGCGCAGAATGGGACGATAAAGCCATAATGTATTCTGTTACACACACACATATATACATAAATCTGTATTGTGAGAGCAGGGAATGTTTATTTATTTATATGTATTTCTTTATCAGACCCACGGTGAGGTCAGATAAGACTGTAAGAACATTTAGGAGCCTGTTTGCGAGGCAGCTTAGCGGCTCACGACCTCCTTCGGCTCTCCTTTCTTTCAAAGTCACCTGTCCTCCCTGGGGACCCCTCCCGGGAACGCTGACCCGGGGCCCCTCGCGCTCCGCGGCAGCGCCCAAAAATTAGAGCGGGGCGGCTGAAGCGGCAGAGGAGAGAAGCGTGGGACCGCCCCGCAGACCCCCAATTTAGGCAGCGGCAGCGGCGGCTAGCGCTGGGCTAGCGCTTAGCACGCAGCAAACGGCAATTTATTAACGAGGCGCTTCCCGCTCCGAGTCGGGGTGGGGGGGTTGGGGGGGAGCAGAAAGCTGTGACAGAGTGCTTTGTTCTCATTGGCTGCCGCTTTACCCCAGGCGGAGCAGGGGGACTAAAAATGAGAAACTACGACAGTGATGTTGGAGGGCATAGCCGGAGGGGAGAATAAGGGGGGGACAGGAGGCTGGACTGAATGACCAATTACAACAGTGATGCTGGAGGGCACAGGCAGAGGGCGGAGTCGGGAGGGGGGATGGAGGGGGGCAGGAGGTTGGACTCGGAGAGCGACTACAACAGAACGATGTCGAAGGCCACAACCGTGAGAGGTGAATTGGGGGGGGGGGGGGGGGGGGGGGGGGCGGGACAGACGGCGCTCACCGTCGGCGATGAGGTGCTCGGGCACGTGCAGGATGACGCGGACGTTGAGGCCACAGGACAGGTGGGAGGAGTACACCAGGCCGATCACACAGCTGGCCACGCTGATCAGAGTCAGGGTGGTCTTGTTGATGGGGCTTCGCGGCGAGCCTGCGGGGAAACCGGGGGGGGGGGAGAAAAGAGGAAAAAAAAGGAGAGCTGTAAACAGGGCCTCTCTGTCACTACTAAACAGGGGGGTGGCAAACAGGCCGTCACAGGGCTCAGAGCCCCCCGTGAGAGAGCCCCACACATCAAGCCAGGGGGCCTCTGGGAGATGCGGTTTTCCAGGGCTCATTGTGGCGAGAAGATAAGCTTTTACCTTTGAAGGCTGCAGCCGTATGTGCTGAGAAAGCCAAACATCCACATGAAAACAGCAAAGTTCAGGGGAGGCTTTGCTCTCTTCTTTTTTTTTTTTTTTTGTCCTGTGTGGCCAACTGGCATTGAGAGAATGTTATCTTTGTGGATGGATTTGTGACCCAAACGCACCCACCCACGCACGCACACGTACACAAACACATGGACACGCACACGCCCGCACGCACGCACACACACACATACACACACACACACACACACACACACACACACACACACACACACACACACACATACACACACACACACACACAGACAGACAGACAGACAGCGAGAGAGCAGGAGAAAGAGTGAAACAGAGTGAGAGAGAGAGAAAAAGAGAGCTAGAAAGACAGAGAGAAAGAAAGTGAGAGACAGACAGCGGGGGAGGGAGAGAGAGAGAGTGGGAGAGGAAAAGAGGGAGACAGAAAGAGAAAGAGAGCCAGAGAGAGAGACAGAGGGAGGTGGAGAGAGAGAGTGGGAGAGGAGGAGAGGGGGAGAGAAAGAGAGCCAGAGAGAGAGGGACAGAGGGAGGAGGAGAGAGTGGGAGAGGAAGAAAGGGAGCAAGAGAGAGAGACAGACAGAGGGAGAGAGAGAGAGATACACAGATGGAGATGTGTGTGCAGACCCTTTTTTTCCCAAAGCTGGCCCAAGGCCCCAGCAAACACCTGTTCGTAGCTCTCAGTACACAAACGCCGCTTCCTGCCACTCTCTCCTATAATTAGGCTGAAAAGATTCACAGGCCTGGATTCAATCAACCTTTGTGTCGCCTTAATTTATTCCTCAGTCGAAGTTAATCACCAAAAGTAACTTTCCAAACAGTACTTGTTAAAAAAAAGCACTTGCGTGTGTTTGTATGTTAAGCTTAAGAACAAAAGTTGATGATGTCCAGGCTAAAGTGCTGCTGTGGGTTGAACTGAATTTTGGATAATAGGTTCATTGAGTATTTAACGGGTTTGGTCTGTATTTTCTGTGTGCGTGAGAACCACTTTCCAAAATGCATCACATTAACGTATCTCTCCAATCTGATTTCTGCGTATAATATTTGTTAATATAGCAGATTACAATGCTACTGTATGTTTAGTCCTTAGACACCATGCCATATTAAATTATCTGTTAAGTATTTCTCTAGGCAAAATAACAAAACAAACCTTGAAAAACATGTTTGCAAATATTTTCATGAATTAAAAACATTAAACACAATAACCAAGACTGGTAAATAATAATAATAATAAAACCCCAACTAAATTAAAAACACTGTGACCATATGCAAGTAAGCTTGGCTATCAATCAGTTGGGCTCTGTAACACCTTCCTGTGTCTTGCCTTTTGATTGGTTTGGCTCTGTAACACCTTCCTGTGTCTTGCCTTTTGATTGGTTTGGCTCTGTAACACCTTCCTGTGTCTTGCCTTTTGATTGGTTTGGCTCTGTAACACCTTCCTGTGTCTTGGCCATTGATTAGTTTGGCTCTGTCCTGTCACTCCCACCCCCATAGGC
Source organism: Anguilla pacifica (assembly GCA_039654925.1). Taxonomy (NCBI): domain Eukaryota; kingdom Metazoa; phylum Chordata; class Actinopteri; order Anguilliformes; family Anguillidae; genus Anguilla; species Anguilla pacifica. The sequence goes on along the minus strand of CM077289.1, from coordinate 7,697,193 downwards.
CCACACACACTACCTGGAATTCATCATACATACATAAGTTTTTTCCATTAGTTTGTAATATCCAGTACTGAGAGCTCCCAGGGCTTGAAGTGTGTGTAATCAGCAGGAGCATTGTGGGAAATTAATTACAGGTTTCTCCGATCCAATTGTGCTGTGCCTGGCGAGGTGGGTAAAGCAGACCGCAGATCGTTTGGGACTGCAAGCAGTAATCTTTCCCCCCACAATAGACGCTTCAGTTCCCTCTCTCTGCGGGCGCATTTTAACAGCTGCAGCCGAAACGCAGATGAGAAAAAACGCCCCCGAAATCCGCTAACGTCGCGTACGCGTCTGCCTCCGCAGCTCAGGACGACAGGTCTGAATACGAGCGCGTCGCGATAAACGTCTTTAAGGTCGTGAGGTCACGTCCTCACCCCCTCGACTGACACGAGAACGAGGGGCCGACGATCGAGCGTTTCCTGAGTCGCCGCTGCCTACCGTCTCAACCGTCGTCGTTGGCGACGGCGCGTAGCCGGCGGCGAGGCCGAACGCTAACCGAGCGCGGCTCCGAGCCGCCGAAACACGTCGTGAGCCGTCGAGATGCGGCGCGACATCGGCGGCGAACGTCGTTTTCGCTCTTCGGGTCGACGGAATCCGCGAGAAACAACCCCGCGTACTAACGCGCGCGCCGTTCCGTTCGACGCGGAGATGTTTTGCTTCGCGCCGAATTCGCGGATCGGGAGTTAATGGGCTCGGCGGCGCGACGCGTTTTTCTATTCTTACCTCGGCGTCTAATTAAAGGTGTTAGTTACATCGCTGGCTGGTGCATTCTGTGACATCTGCGCTCTGAAGAGGGGCTGGGTAATTGGATCAGGGCTCTGTCGAGGCATGCCTCGCCGGGTTTAAGCATCTCCTCAGGGCCTCAGCCTACCCCCCCACCCCCGGGCCTCAGCCTCCCCCACCACCCCCCCTCCCCCCGTTCTCTTCCATCCCCAGAGCTGGAGTGGTGGATTTTTTTTTTTTTTTTTGGGGGGGGGGGGGTCTATAAAGCATCACCAAGGACAAACCAGCGTTCAGAGAGACCACCCGCTTGCCACCTGCTGCCAGGCCTGCATATCTTTCAACTCGGCAACCTTTTCATGTGGCTGCTGTACAGCGGCTTACGTGCAGCCGCAAGTTGCTTCTGAAGAAAGATCCCTTTCAAATCGATCCATCGGCTCCGGGACTTCCAACAGACAAGCTAATGTACAGCAGAAAAAAAGCCTCGCTTAAAAAAAACTGCACCGTTAACACATTTACACCAAAACAAAAAAAAAAAAAAAAAAGGGGAAAGCAAGCCGTATATATCGCCGTACCGTGCTTCTGAGGGAAGGCCTGGATCCCGGCAGGCTTACTCCCAGACTGCGGCTGCGTGCGGAAACTGAGCAGCATGTGGTCGCTTTCGTAAGCTGGCCGCCGTCGGCACTGGCACGGCCGACACCGAACCCGCGGTTTTAACACCTTTCATGTTATTCAGCGGAAGCACACGGGTAGCTCCTCAGCGCTCGATCAGTTCTTTCACAGCTTTTAACGCTTTAACGTGCTATGCGGTATGAGCCAAATATAGATCGCACTGACGCTATTGCTGTTAAAAGTAGCCGGAGTTGATTTTACGCTGAGCATTTTCCTGTGTCCTGTGTCAACGTGGATCTTTCTAGAACAAGCGCTACAAGGCAGTGAAAACTCACCTTTAACGTTTCATATTTTAATAGCGTGACTACGAGTTCTGCAGCCTCACCGAGATATTTATCGCAACCTTTATTTTCCACCATCTTGTAGACCATAGCGTGTCTGGCTGATGATTAGAGCCACAGAACTTGAGAGGCAGAGAAACCAGAATGCACCTGGGGCTTTCTCTCTCTCCCTCTCTCTCTCTCTCTCTGCTATCCAATTTTTATGTCCAATTTTTTTTTAAGGCACTACACTCCACCATGATGTTAAGGCACTTTTTTTTTGACGATTTCTTTCATTCACAGGCAGAAATGGAATGGATGAGCGTGATAATGACTCTGAAAGCAAAGCTCTGTTAAAGTTCACCGCCATGCACATTTCCACCACAAGACAAATCACTACTGAGCCATGTACCCGGCATGCTATAATTACTAAGGAGAGCCAAATCCAGAATATTAACACAGACTTCAAAACCTCTGCACCATCAACGGATACGAATTGTCAAGAATTCCGATTCTCAACTGACAAAACTTAGATTTGGGCCTTTTTTTTTTTTCAAAAAAAGTTTCACTCACTTATCACACAGAATTCACCATGACCACAATCACAAGCACAAGCACAAGGTACGGAAAACAAAAACAACCTCTTAGAATACGACAAAAGACTCACTGCTTCGATCACGAATTGTCGCCTATAGATTTTGGGGGTTTTTTTGGGGGGGGTCATGCGAGCATAAGTGAGAAATGAAGAGCAGAGGACGGACGCGGCGGCGGAAGTTCGGCTTACCCCCGGAGCCCCAAGCGGGGGTCCCATTGCCATTTCTCATACCTCGGCTGCGGCGCCTGCTTCGGTTGGGGTCAGTGTAAAAGGTCAGCTGGGGCTCGCTGTCCGCCTCCGTCCCGGAGTCCCCGTCCGGGTTCAGGAAGGCAGAACCCGCTGCGGAATTCACACAGATCACCCCACCCGCCCCCCATCAAAAGCCTGTCTGCGGTGGGGGGGGGGGGGGGTGAGGGGGGGGGGGGGGAGTGGAGCTTGACTGTGGAGGGGAAGGGGGGGGAGAGGAGCTTGTCTGTGGAGGGGAAGGGGGGGGGGAGGAGCTTGTCTGTGGAGGGGAAGGGGGGGGGGGGGAGCTTGTCTGTGGAGGGGAAGGGGGGGGAGTGGAGCTTGACTGTGGAGGGGAAGGGGGGGGAGAGGAGCTTGTCTGTGGAGGGGAAGGGGGGGGAGAGGAGCTTGTCTGTGGAGGGGAGGGGGGTGCAAGGGGATGCGCCTCTTCTATGTGTTTATTTCCTGTTTTTTGGTTTAAAAAAAGTCTAAATTTGAAAATAATAATAATAATAATAATAATAATAATAATAATAATAATAATAATAATAATAATAATAATAATAATAAACACTCTCTACTCTCCATCTCAGCTTCTGCACCCCAATGCACCCTACTCAGCTTCTAACCTGAACCCTGACCCTGCTTGGTTTGGCAATTTTCCCCTTTGGATGGAAACAGACAATGTACGTGGGTGTGTTCCTGCGACTGCATTTATTTATTTATATGTCTGTATAATTACCAATCACGTTGTTCAGCTTGCCCAAATACCACGCCACATCGGTTTTCATTGCAGGAAGGAACGAAGAGTACTGACCTCATGAACTGCACAATTCGACAGCCACAATATCCTTTTACTTTTAAGAATCACTGTACACAAAGCAATGCACAGAGGGCTACGAAACATAACAGTCAATAGCTTCTTCCTCTTGAATAACCCCTGAAAAATGTGTGCCGGGTTGCTGATCACTGGCGATGGGAGCGTAAGGTTTCATGAAACTAAATATGGGCCCAGCTAATACAGGATATGAGTGACTCGCTAATCTGAGCCAATCATCGTGTTACGCTGCGGGGAGCAGAGCCATTACATCGCAGACGGGTCAATGATTGACAGGTCTTTGTAGCTTCCACTGCCTGATAAGGGGTCAATGAAACCCCTCTCCCATCACTAATCTTCAATTTTCTAGAGACCACCCGGTTAATGTGTCCTTGATGTAAGTCCAAAGATGGCATGCTATTTTTTTTTTATTATGAACAATTTATATGAAACGTACTGTACAATTATTTGTGCTTTGTGAATACACAGTCATAAATGTGTAACAACATATTAATAAATCCACTATAACTTGTAGTCAAAAGTATAATGTTGATCTTCATGGAACTAAATGCGCTTTGCAATATAGCTATAGTTGCAGAGTAGGGGGAAAGAAAATCTATATTTCAATATTTATAAATACTCTGTAAATGTACTGCTGTAAATGGTTCATCTTAAAATCTGAAAGCCCGCAAGAATGATGCAGAAAAAGGGCATGATATGTATGTGATTGGCGGTAAAAAGGTTATTTTTTTAAATTGCACCCAGTATTATTGTTCAGAACCCTTGGCATGTGGACACACTGGCCATCCTGTTGACTAGCAGCAGCCTTGTCACAGTTCAGCTGAAAAATGCCTCTTCAAACCCACCCTATTTGACAAGGAGTAAGAAAAATAAAGAAATAGTATATTTTGATACCTTGTATTGAATTTATAGCTATTTGGCAAATGCGGCCTCCCCATTAAAACAAACTTACTAACATAAATTAATCTTTAATTGAACATTAAAAATGCCTTCATTAAGAATATTACAGTATTGACTAATTAAAAAAAAAAAAAACTAATCTAGGACCCACATATACCACTGCCAGACATACCACCGCTTGTAATTATGAAGCAATCAACATAATTTACAAATTATGCATTAGGCTTGTTTGTGGAGGATAATAAAATCATTTCAATAACAACTTCACACTCTGGGTGTTTAACAAGTACAACGCCAAGGGAAACACAGCAGATAATATCCTGACACTGGCAAATGCCTATGAAAAAAGACTAAATGACATGAATGTGAATAATGAATGAGGATCTGGGCTTGGAGAATGACTGCTGTCATGGACAGAGTATAAAACTTTAATGAGACACAGTCTCCTTTCTTTCCCCCGGGCTACCAAAACAACCTTCAAACTGCTACAAAAAATGTCCAAGTCCAGCTAAAGACATAACTCCACTGCCTCTTGTAGATAATTGTCAAAGGGGAGTGTATCTGTCAAGAAAAACAAAGTACTTGATGAAGACACACACAAACACAAAAACACATAACACACATACACACACGCATGTATGCGTACACATACATGTGTATACACAAGGTGCGGCCTACATATATCATATTCTCATTTCCGCAACGGCGTGATTTTCCGCGCAGTGCGAACGCAGGACGGGTCCACGCGCGCATCTCCCTCCGAACGCGCAGAGCCGAAGCGTCTCTGTTTACTCAGCACGCCGGAGGACAAATGGTTTCATTACCCCACGTGAAGGAAGGCGATAAATAATACGGCTGGGTCACGCGGCTTCGGCGTCTACGGGCGAGAGCGATAATGCTGTTTGTTTCAGCCCGCGCTTCCGCCCAATCGCGCGCGTGCGTGCGTGCGTTACCCGGGTAACGGAGGGCGCCTCACACGCACACACACACACGCGCGTGTGCGTGCGGGTTCGCCAGGGCCGCGGATAAAAAAAAATTGTGAAGGGGAGCAAACGAGTAATCACTGTCTCCGCGGAGACGCAGAAATCAGGCGGCACAAATGCCTACATAAACAATCATAAATAACGCGCGGCCGTGAACTAGATTTGTTAGGAAATGGAGCGACCATCACTTCTTTTAACCTTAATTTCGCAGACATGCCGACAGTGATTTTGGGGGGGGGGGGGCGGGGGGGGAGCTTCTTGCTAGGGTTTAGCAGAAAGCATTACATTACAATAAAGGCATTTGGCAGACGCTCTTATCCAGAGCGACTTCCAGAACTTTTACACAGCATTTACACTGCACCCGCTTATACAGCTGGATATACACTGAAGCAGTGCAGGTTAAGTACCTTGCTCAAATGGAGTCCAACCCGGGAATCGAACCCGGGACCTTTACATTACAAGAGCAGCACCTCGCCCATTACGCTACACTGCCGCCCTACATAGAGGGAACAGGAAGCAGAATACGCACAGCCTTCATGAGACCTGCGGTCTGATCCAGATCTGTCACCGCTGTGGAGCCTCGCGGTGGGAAGTTCATTAGCCTCGTTTACGCCGAGCAGCCGCCTGACCTTTCGGTAAAAAAGCACGGCTCGGGAGGGACCGAAGCGTCTCCGGTGACGGGCCTTCGCGTGGCTCAAACTGAACGGGAGGGCGAGTTCCGGAACTGGCAGCGGCCAAAAAACCCCGACGACATTCCCGTGACAGAGCCAGCGGGAACGCGGGCCTCGGAATACCGCCCTGGTTCGCGTGACGGAAAGCGGCAATCTCAGACGCCATCACCGAATGGTGAAACAAAAATGCTTCCCCGCACTCTCCCACACAGGAAGACTGGAAAGCGTAAACGGTGTTTGCACTCAAATGCTTTACTCAGGGACATTTTTCCTGCCACGTGTATTTATATTAAAAAAAAATATATATATTTTTTATATTTTATACTGACTCGAGAGCCGTTCTCTCCGGCACCGTGAACGACACATTCAGAGCGCTTCTTTCACGGAAAGCACACGACAGGTAAAGAAGCAGAGTATATTTTATAAGCTGCCACACTGTTTACAACTCCCAGTTGTGCTAAAAGGTGCCACACGACACACAGTTGCCTGTAAACGTCATTGCTGAGACACTGTATTCATATATCAATAATTAAGATACCGATTTTCCACTAAGGCTACCCAGCGCTGAGAAAATGATTCTTCCCAGTGTTGGGCAAGTATCCTTCACATATGCCAAAATAAGAAGAGGGACAGGAATTTGAACCAAAATCTCTCACATATATATTTCATTATGAGTAACTTTGGATCAAACCAGCCCCACTGCCTGACTGACAACAGTTGACTTAAGTTTTCTTACACTGGAGTTTTGTTTTGTTCTTGTTTTTTTCGTTTTGTTGTTTTTTGGTTCAGCATGGTACATGCTTGGGTTGACAGGGTTTTCGAAAAGCTTAATAATAAACTATATTAAGAAAATGAAATGCTTTGACTCCGCGTCGAGAATGTCGAGAGGACATCCGACGGAGAAGCGGAAGCTTCCGGAACATCGGTATGAGGGAGGAGGAGGAGGAACGCAGAGGAGAAAGAGTCGGCGGCTCTCCAAAGGCGGCGTCGGCAGCCGCGCCTTCCCCGCCGCCGTGCCGCCGCCGAGCAAAGACAGCGAGCGCGCCGTAGCCTTGAGAGCGACAGCAGGGGGAGAGGTGGGAAAGCGAGGGGGGGATGAATAAAAGATAAGGTCTTTTAAATATATCCCACGCGTGATATCCCTTGGAATTACAAACACGGAAAGGTGCGAAAAAGAAGGGGGGGAAAAAAAACGTTTGCAAGAAACGTTTCTTTCTTTCTTTCTTTCTTTCTTTCTTTCTTTCTTTCTTTCTTTCTTTCTGTTTTTCTCCGGATATCTGTAGCACAATGATTTGGGGGGGGGGGGGGGGGGGGGGGACTGAGTTTGACATCTGCTACCTCCAGCGGGCTGCAGCTGTAGCTTTAGGCTCAGAGAGCGGCGCGGAGAAGACGACATGCTAAATATACGCTAACACATCTGGCACGCAGTCGTGAGAGAGAGAGAGAGAGAGAGAGAGAGAGAGAGAGAGAGAGAGAGAGAGAGAGAGAGAGAGAGAGAGAGAGAATTCACAGTAACAGGAAATGTGCTGTACGTAGTATATGAGCTCTGTAGATGTATTAGGAAAGACAGCCACGGAAGGGGGAACGGGGGGCTGTGAAATACGACGTTTTAAAAACGCAACGTAAAAACCATCACGCCGGCCCGCTCGTGGCATCAGAAACAAGAGGCGGGAGACTGATGCCGCCTCAGCCTGCTTGAAGCCCTGTCCTCCAAATCTATCATTCAGGAAAGCATTTTTATTAAGAAGCTGGAGTACTCGCTAATGCACATATATATTGCAGTGCATATATTCTCTTTCATTTTGAGAATCCCTTCACAACATTGTTATTTCGGTATGTTCCGGATTTTATGAAAACTGCTGTAAATGTAAAAAAAAAGTTAAGCCTACTAAAAATGTAAGCGAGCATGTAATATAACCGGGATTCCATTTCAGGAGAAAGCACTTTGCGGTTAGATGGAACGAAGCCCTTCGTTTTCTCTATTTTCTGCTCCGCTGGTCTGTTCGCTCCGTGCATATAGAGCAACACACAGCGTTCATTACCAGGGACGCAGTATAAGTCACCGGGGAAACAGACTGCAAAGTTATACATCACCAGAAAATAAAAATATAATGAGGTTCCAAAATAAATGAAAAAAAAAAAAAAAACACATTTTTTTTTTATATGACGTTCAGCCTCCTGGCATTTCCACATAAACAAATTGAGTTAAATTAATATGAAAAATATGCTAATCTCGTATGTTTCAAATGTGGAGGAGCTGATTTCGACCGCGCGGCCCGTGGGGCTGTCACAGATTGCATTCAGACGGCGGGAGACCAAAGGCTGTCCGTAAGCAGCAGAGACAGAGAGTCAGAGGGGAGGGCGACGGGGGGGGGGAGGGGGGGCGGGGGGGCACGGGGGGGGGGGCGGGGGAGGGATCGCTCGGCGGACGGGGTCCGCTCTCACCCTCCCGCGGATTTTAAGCGGTAAACAGATTGGATCTTCAGCGTTTTTGTCCCGAAAGTGATCTGGCCATTCATCATCCGGCTCGTCGGCGCTCTGGCGGCGTTGCCGGGCGATGGCGGGATAGCGGGAGAGCGGGGCGCAGAACCACATCCGCTACGTGCTACCGCTCCGCATTCTATTATTCATAAAGAAAGGCTTGATATCTCATGTATTCCCCCCCCCCTTCTCCCCCACCACCACCCCTCCACCCCACCCCCCAAGAGCCAGCTTTTGATTTTCGTTCTCATTATGGTACAAAACGCCGTTGCTGCTGAATGCAGAAGCAGGCTATCCAGCAAGGTCAGGGAGGAAAGTGAAACTCTGCCGGGCAGAGGAGAGAATAATGTGGCGGAATACGAAGGAGGCAAAAATATCTGGGAAAAAAAAAAAATCAGGAATTCTGATTCTGAAATTTTTTTTTTAAAAATACCAACCTGAAAGAAAATATAATACCTTTGCCTCTCTAGCTCCCATCTGTGTTTGTTTTCACAAAATGAATACATACCTGCATGTGTATATATATATATATATATATATATATATATATATCATTTCATTTCTCTTATTTTTTGAGTGTTTGGTTATAGGAATACCAGCTGTTGCTGGTGTTCACGTTGTTTGATACTGTACATATAGCACTGCACCCTTGTGTAACGTCACAAAGTGCCTTTTTTCTTCTTTTTCTGGTGCGCGCTTCAAGCAATACCGGCTAATACCGGCTTTCACACGGTCTGATACACACACACATAGCATATATCCGCTAAGTTACACCACGGACACACAGCGACGGGACGATAACTATGGGATGGCGTGAGACGAGTAAGACGCAGGTCGCGCGTCCGCGCAGTGTGAAGACAGCCGCGCGTGGAGCGCTGCGGCAGAGCGTGCGGGGGGGGGGGGGGGGAGACAGGAAGAGGGCAAGAGAGACGAAGATGAAGGCGAGCGAGCGCGGCGCGTCCACCGCGGGAGGAAGAGCAGACGGCCTTCCTCTCCAATTAGCAACGCCTCTCTGAGTCCGCAGAAACCCGCCGTTCTGAAGGCGCCCGTGGAGACCGAGGCCTGAGGGCGGTGATTAAAACTGAGAGCGGATGGGGGGGGGGGAACGGAATAGATGGAAATGGCCTTAACCTTCCCTACTCATCCACGCTCCAGTCGCCAAAACAGTCGAGCGGCGAGAGGGTCTCCTCCTTCCCAAGCGCTCGAGAAGGCGGCCCGCTCAACGGCACTTACCAGTGCAAGTGAAGCACCGTGCACGTGTGTGCGTGTGTGCGTGTGTGTGTGCGTGTGTGCGTGTGCGCGTGTGTGTGTGTGTGTGTGTGTGTGTGTGCGTGCATGTGTTTGTGTGTGTGCGCGTGCGTGCGTGCGTGCATGCGTGTGCGTGTGTGCGTGTGTGCGTGTGTGCGTGCGTGCATGCGTGTGCGTGTGTGTGTGGGATGGGATGGGAGGGGGGCGGGACTCACCGCGGGTCTTGCTGGACAGGCGCTTGCGCTGATTGGTGGAGGTGTTGTGCGGGAGGAGCGTGTTCTGCTGGTGGTTGGCATCGACGGGGCTGGTGGCGATGATGTTGTCCTTGTACTTGCTCATTAGGCAGAGCTTAGTACTGTCATTCCCTGCCAAAACAGTGGTGGGGTGGGGGGGGGGGGCACAGTCAAGACGCGGGCACCCCCATCGCTCCCCGCGGGACTCATGATGAAAAGCCCGACCGTCGTCTTTCAGGATTTTTTTTAAATTTTCTTTTTTACTTCACTTTTAATTTACATGTAAATAAATACACCGGACAGAAGCATTGAGATTGATGCCGGAATTAATTGCACAACATTGCAGAAGAAGGGCTTCTGAGTTCAGTGGTGTCAGATACACAACAGCCTGTCACCGCCTGTCGTCATTTCAAACGATTCAGGTATTAGCCCCTAGCTCCAAAAATGAATAGCTTAGCCTCTTTCTATAGCAGGAGAACGGAGGGAACAAAGCATTGCGATAAACGATTACCGCTCCCCTCCTCCTGCAAATCTTTTATCAAAGCGTTCTCTCCAAATGAATCATCAACAAACTTTCTCTCCAGTTCAATCTGAAGAGCAATTTAAAAATGCCTGTCCAATGAACCCGGTATCTTCAAACTGCATTTCTGTGTGAAGTGAGACCCTGGATGTTTACCTTGGCCACAGAAGTGCTTTGAATAGCAGCTTTTTTTTTTGGTTTGAAACCATTTGAATACATTTCATTTCAGGTATCCTATTGCCTCTAAGGCCCAACAATTACAAATGATGGATATCATTTCAGTAGCATGAATTATTTCACCAACTTCACCTTTAATACTTGCAGTGCGAAACCAAGGTTGTTCAAATCCAAATTATTTAAACATACAAATAATCTAATGCGTACTTTCCGGCAAGAAATTAATATCGTACTAAATATGAGAAGGGGGTTTGTCA